>ML179350.1:14747-96520 GCA_004369135.1 Dendrothele bispora CBS 962.96
CCTGAATAGAAAGTCTAAGAACAAAAGAGTACCATTTAAATATATGGGTACACACTTTGTTACTGTGAAAGATGAAGACAATGAATTGGATAGGAATATAAGTGAAGATGACTTAGAACCCTATTCTAACATGTATGTTGATATTTCAGATATTCATAGTGCTTATGACTTTCATGTGCTGGAAGATGATCAAGATGGGATTGTCTAAGGGATCGGTAGTACATTCCGATGTGGCTGATCAATTTAGACATGACTTACCTGATGATAAAAGAAGGAATATACGGATCGTAGCTCCTAAATCCGAGGGACTAAGAGTCGTGTATCCTAAAATTAATAATTCAGATAAAGACGTAGAAGTTGTATTAGATGGAGGATCACAGATCGTATCTGTAGCCCACACATGTTGCCGTAGAACTAGGTTTATCGTGGGATCCGGATGTAGTAATACACATGCAATCAGCTAGTGGAAATCTACAACCGACTCGTGGTTTAGCTAGAAATATTCCTTTTCAATTTGGGGATTTAACTTTCTATTTGCAACTCCATGTGATTGATAATCCACCTTACGACGTATTGTTAGGTAGACCATTTGACTCTCTAGCAGAAACAGAAATTAGAAACAGTAAGACAGGTAGTCAGGAGTTAACTCTGACTTGCCCTAATACTGGAAGAAAATGCACGATCGGTACTTATAGTAGAGGAGGACCTAGGATTCCTAATCCATTGAATCAAGAACCCAAACTGGTGCCAGAGTCTGGAAATTTTCAGACCTCGATGATCTGATTGGCCACCAGGGAGAGGTAGCTTTGACCTTTGGCTTAAATGAGAATCAGGAAATCATTATTACAGGATATAAGTTACCGGATCAAGGAAAGAGTTTTACAAGAGAAGGTTTATCAGAAGCTTTTGTATTAGCAGCTCAACCTTATATTGAATCTAAGGACAAAAATGCGTCAGAAGAACTGAGTGCATTTATGTCTGGACTAAATAAACCTAATCCAGACAAGAAAGTTGATAGTAGCTATCGACAAATGCTAATGCAACAAGAAATGGCTAAGTCTAGACTTAATAAGACTAGTCCAGAGAAGACTCATTCGAGTCCAGATAAACCTAAGACACCTAAAAATGGGTCTGAAAAGAAATATAAATTAGTCAGGGTATTTGGGGCTAGAAAATATAAGCCTGTAGCATTAAAAGTGAAACCAGTAAAAGCTACATTACCCAATGAGTTTCGTATCGAAAGAGAAATCAAGGGAGATCCTCTGAGAGACATGCCAGAGTTGCCTGTCCATCCACCTGAATTTACTCCTGGAGAAAGATATACTCAAGAAAGGAAGGATTTGATGGATGAGAATCACGCAGAAGATTTCCTTTGGGATGAAGAAAGAAAGCTAATGCATACTGTAATTAAGAATCAGGAAAAGGCCTTTGCATGGAATGAAGATGAGGCAGGTACCTTTAGGAAAGATTTCTTTCCTCCAGTGTCCTTTCCAGTTATTCCGCATACGCCGTGGGTTATTAAGAATATTCCCATACCTCCTGGAATTTTTGAGGATGTATGTAAGATGATTAAAGGAAAAATACATAGTGGAACTTATGACCCTCTAACTCTTCATGATAGAACCAAGTGGTTCTGTGTAGCCAAGAAAGATGAGTCAAGCCAAGAATATGTACTAAAGTTTAGAACCATTGAATACTGTCACAATACAACATTCAGGGATGCCCCCAGCTACTTACGAATTGGCTAACCATTTCGCAGGGGTCTAGTGGCCCAACTCTAGACTTGGATGTTGGCTAGCATGAGACAGAAATAGATAACACATCAAGGGATTCCAGCTACATTTCAAACACCCATTGAAGCATATAGATTAATAAAATTGCCTATGGGCTGGACTAATTCAGTACCCATAGTTCATGAAGATATAAGTGCAATACTGAAGGATGAAATCCCACATGTAACTAGACCACATATTGACGACGTACCTATTAGAGGTCCGGCAAATAGATATGAATTACCAGACGGAGGCTATGAAACAATTCCGGATAACCCTGGAATTAGGCGCTTTGTTTGAGAACACTTACAGAATGTCAATAGGACACTTCAAAGAATGAAGTATTGTGGCGGTACATTTACTGGCAAGAAGACATTTATGTGTAATCCAGAGACAACTGTAGTAGGCAACAGATGTACTTATGAAGGGTTGAAACCAGCACATGATAAGTGCGAGGCCATAACTTCGTGCAGAGACTGTCATGACAAGTCTGAAGTCAGGAGTTTCTTAGGTACATGTGATGATACTGATAGCAATTTGTGAAGGATTTTGCTAAGATAGCTGCACCGATACAGAAATTAACCAGGGACAATGAACCTTTCGAATGGGGAGAAGAGCAAAGACAGTCTATGCAGAAAATAAAAGATGCATTGAAGGCTGCTGAACCTCTAAGACCTATTGACTACGAAAGTGAAGGGGAAGTTGTTCTTTCAGTAGATAGTTCCTATATTGGTGTAGGTTACTCTTTATATCAAAGAGATCCTAGCAATCCAAAGAAGAAGAATTATTGTCTATTTGGTTCTATTACCCTTAATAATAGAGAGGCTAGATTCTCTCAACCAAAGAGGGAATTATATGGTCTCAAACTAGCTTTAGCAGCTACTTATTACTATACTTATGGGTGTAGGAAATTAGCTGTGGAAAATGATGCGAAATATATTAAGGGCATGCTAGACAATCCAAGCATGGGCCCTAATGCAACAATTAATAGATGGATTGAAGAAGTGAGAAAGTATCATTTTACTTTAGTACATATACCAGGAAAGACTCACAGTCTGGCTGATGGTTTATCAAGAAGGCCAGAAGGAGTTCAACCTGATCTATCAAAACTAGATGAAACTGATAGACTTGGAGATGATGATGGTGAACCAATCGACTTCAGACTTGGTGAAGAGGTCGAAGAAATGCCAATACCATTCACTGAGTTCAGAGAAGAAATTGACTATCGTGGGGGATTCTTGCAAGAAGTTGCATCATCTGAATCTGACTTTCAAGATGATTTACAAGATGCAATTGATGAAGATCTAGATATCTTAAGGATGGCACGGCTCAAGGAATCTTTTGACTTGCCGCCAAGGGAATTTAGCCCTCAGTATGTTAATATATTCCCGGAATTTGATGAAGCTTGGCATGACCAGCATCCTTACTCTGAGAAGCATAGAAATGTACAAGGTAAACGGATGGATGACTATATCGAGAAAATATTCGAATGGTTATCAAGTCCAGATTCAAATCTCAAAGACAATATAGAGCCCAAACAATTAGCTAAATTAATTAAGAAGGCTGAAGGGTTCTATATAGATGGTAAAGGAAGAATGTACAAGAAACCAGAGGGTGATGGAGAATTGCCTTTATTAGTAGTAAGAAATCGTAACAAAAGAATGGAAATGTTACATGGTGCTCATGATTATCTAGGGCACAAAGGTGTATATGCTACTCAGGCAATTATAGAAAAGAGATTTTGGTGGCCAGGATTGTCAGAAGATGTACAATGGTATATCAAGACTTGTCAACCTTGTCAAGATAGACAATTGACTATGCTTAGAATACCTCCTGTAGTCACACCAACTCCATCGTTGTTTCAAAAGGTACATATAGATACTATGATCATATCGCCTAAGAGTAATCAATGCCGATATGTTGTACATGGTTGTTGTGCTTTGTCTTCCTGGTCAGAAGCAAGAGCACTTAGAAAGGATAATGCAAGAAGTATAGGAGAATGGTTCTTTGAGGACATCATCTCAAGATGGGGTTGTCCTGCTGAGGTAGTAACTGACAATGCACCTCAGATGAAAGCCGTTCTCTTGTGGCTTGAACAGAAGTACGGAATTAGGGGGATAAAAATATCACCTTACAATTCCCAAGCCAATGGAAAGATTGAACGAGCGCATTTTGACATACGTCAAGCTCTAGTGAAAGCTACTGGTGGAGAGATAGGAAAATGGTATTGGTATCTTAAACATGTCTTATGGGCAGATCGAGTCACGACTCGACGAGGTTTGGAATGCTCGCCGTATTTCTTGGTCACTGGTGCTGAGCCTATATTACCTTTAGATTTGATTGAATCGACTTGGTTAGTAGATATACCGGGTAGGATATTATCTCACGAAGAATTATTGGGATATCGTGCTTTAGCATTGGCCAAACACAGAGATCATGTCAGACAAATGATGCTCAAAGTTGATTTAAATAAAAGAATACAAGTACGTAAGTACGAGAGGGATTATGAATATACTATTAAGAACTATAACTTCGCTCCTGGAACGTTAGTTCAAGTCCGGAATACTTCTATCGAGAAGAATCTAGATAGAAAAATGTATCCTCGCTACCGAGGACCATTAATAGTAATAAGAAGGACTAAAGGAGGTTCGTATATAGTTGCCGAAATGGACGGCTCTGTATTAAAAGAGAAAGTAGGCGCGTTTAGGGTCTTACCCCATCACGCTCGATATACACCTATACAGCTGCCGGATAATATTCATGATCTAATAGATTTGAGTCCTAGACAACTAGAAAAGATGATAGAATCGTCAGAAGACGAAGAAACGGATGAACTTAAGGATAATGAAGGAAATGAATTAAGTCTGGACAAGAATTTCGACTCTGGACAAGATGATTATGCCTTTGGAAATATGCCGAGAGGTCATGCGGACTTCGAAGAAGATTCTTCTGATGAAGAAACTGAATAAGAAATCCATCAGAAAAGTCTCTACGATCGAAAAAGTAATCTGTACATAATAATTGGTAAAGATTTTCGACTAGTTTTAAGTCTGGACACGATTTCTGGTAACTCAGGAGTTGTTAGAGAGGAAAAACACGCGTTTATTGCTACTAGTACAGGTCTCGAGACATCATAGAGAGATAGATAAGAGATAAAAGACTTTGCGGGGCCCATAGGCTAGCTCTGTTGAACAGCTAGTCGGCCACAGAAGATACATCAAGGACGAATAATTAAACTAGTCCTCGGTGTACATGTAGCCGTAACAAGGATGGAACAGAGCTACGGAAGGCAGGAACCCGGTTTCTATTGGGACTCCACGTCCACGTCGCCCTCCACGTCCACGTGCATATCCGCGTCGACCACGCCCGTCTCGATTTCCGACCTCTCCAGAAGGACTTGAAGAACTTGAGTCCTTAGATTGATGCTGGTCTTGTAATCCCGGATCGCCTTTTGGGCCGCGAAGAGTGACTGCTCAGTTTCTATGAGCAAGTAGTTTGCGATCGCCTTGAGAGAATCGGATTGCTTACGAGAGAGCTCGGAGAACGGAAGCATGGCCACTTCGTCGACGATACGGCGCGCAAGTTCACCTTGAGAACGTTCTGTATCGACTATATGGAGAAGAAGCGCAAGTCAGAACTAAATTAATTAACGTAACAAGTATAGATTTACCGGTGGTGGGATCCGAAATATCCAGGACCTCGGTCTTGGTACGTTTGACAGGAGGTCCCTTATTTTTAGAAGCAGCGGCAGCCTTTTTGAAAACCTCGTTAGCACGAGAATAGGCTCGAGATTGGATATCCATCCCGGGAACCTCAGAATACGGAATGCTCACAGTGCTGGCACGAGTCTGGACTTGAGAAGGAGAAGGACTATCCTTCATTTTGACATCAGAGTCGATCTCGATGTCGACTTTTGGACCAGACTTGTTTTTGGCTTTGTCCAGAGTAGCCGTCGCCTATAGAGTTGATTTAGTAAATTCAAATATTAATTGATGGATATATGGAAGACCTACGGATTTTGTTTTGGAAATCTGACCAAGATACTTGGAAGGGCATTCCTTCGAAGGATCATGGGTCTATAATAAAAAGAAGAAAATTGATAATGGACTCAATAGAAAAATTAAAGAAGGAAAAGTGTACATACTGAGGAGCAATGGTGACAAGAGGAGTTGTCGGTAACAATCTCGACATCATCGCCTCCGTCGTCAGCCGCTTGTTTGGCCTTTTCACTTTTCTAAATAGAAAATCAGATGGGAATTTGACTCTGGATTTGAAAATTGAGTATAGACTTACTTTGTGTTGGGCGCGACGTGTGGCCCGAGCCTTTTTCATAGCAAAGAAGGTATCGCGAGCACCTTTTAGGGTGTTACAGTGGGCAATCCCTTCGAGTTTTGAAGCTTTGTTGAGGAGCACGATCGCCTCGTCGGCAAGTCTGTACGCGGTTTCGTCTGCAGAGAGGATTCCGAAAGAACCGGAATCAGTCGAAGCCTGTCAAAAAGGTTAATTTCGATGTTAGAAAGCACTTTTAATAGAAAAGAATAGAATTTCCTTACCAGTGTGTCGCTGACAGCTTTTAGAGCCGCAGAAACGACAGCGGGGGACTTGTTTTTCTCGAGATACTCGCCGAGATCGGCAACGTCGCCGGTAAGCTTCTTGACGAAGGCGTCGATCGTAGTCACGGTTGTTGAACTCGACATCGATAGCAAGGTGTAGAGCAAGAAGGGCAGTAAGGAAAAGAGTCAGAAAGTTTTTAGAACGCAGTTTGGGAAGCGATTTCGGTAGAAGACCTATCGAAACATGAGTAAAAACACCCACCTTATATACTGCGAGTCTAGAATAAAAAGAATATATTTTATAACAAGAATAAATCTACGAATAAATCTTTGAAGAAATTGTAGATCTGGGGGAGGCAACTGAGGACAGTTGCTTTGTTTTTCGAATGGGGAGAAGGAGTACTATCGCATGCTAGACGGCTGCGAAGTTTCCGCGAATTTTTCGATTTTTTCGAAGTACATATTGATGTAATCTGCGGATCTATCGAATAAGGAAATATGTTGTCCGTCGCTTATTTGCGCTACTTCGTATAACCAGGAGAGACCTGAGAACAGATATTAGCAAGTTTCGCCGATTTGGACAGTCAAAACTCATCGTAGATCTAGAAATTGAGACCAGACTACTGGTTCCAAGTCAGGATTCAAGTCTGGAGTAGAATTAGAAAGTGATCGAATCAAGTCTGGACAAGAAAGTTTATCTTGACAATCGACTCTGGACTCAACTTAGATCACACAAGAATAAACACAAGTCATCAGCCTCGTAGGCTGGCACAGATTCATTGCAATACAAAAATATAGGCAGACATAGAAACTACTGTAATAAGTAAAGTTTAACTATGCTGCGGGGGTACACACAGGTGTAAGGCTACATAAAAGTTCGCGAGTAATGGGGACGGTGTACAACAAAAATATATGGCCATAGGCCGTGCAGAAAGTCCAAATGGATCGCCGGATTTCCCAAGAAAACTCCCAACTAGACCGAATCAGCGAGTCGTCGAAGGTCGAATAGGAGAGGAGTCAAGTTGGTTAGTCAAGTCCTCCTCGATGTCTTGTTCGTCTTCATCGTCGTCGTTGTTGGCCCGGCTGTCTTCATCCTTTTCCTGGGGCAGAACCTCGATTGGTGGAGAAGAACGCTGCACCGAACTAAAAGAGGTACATGAAGGAAAGAAGGAATTCTATGGAGTAAATTGACTTACGAATGGAGGAACGTCTCCGGGGTCTCCAACATCATGGAACGATCGAAGGCCTTGGTAGCGTCCTCGTCCCTAGATGAGGCCTCGTCGAAGGAGTCGTCTCGAGACTGGTTCTCCTCGATGGTCGGAATGGGCATCGCGATAGAAGGAGTTGCTGCATGAACCGGAGAGTCGCGAGTCTAGATTAAAGATTTAGTCTGGAGAAAAATAAAAAGTGCTAAAAGTCTAGAAATAAGCACTTACAGAGCCTGGATGAACCGCGGTAGGGACCGCAACGTCACTAACGGACACTGTAAAGAAACAAATTAGAGACTTTGAGAATAGATAAAAGGAAGGAACAAGACTTACCCTCCTCGGGAGGAAGAACGATCATGGGATATTGCTCCCCGGCTTTCAAAGCAGAGTAAACTGCTGGCCTCATGGGATTCTGAGCGTCCATGAAAGGAGCCCATTGGCTAATATCGAGCGGGGTAGGCTTATTACCGACTGGGAGAAAGAAGTTGGAAGTGCTAAGGGGAGGAATTGTCGTAATCTCACTAGCAGCGGCGGCAACGGGATGGAAAGTGGCGTCATCGGCAGGAGCCGGCTGTGCCAAGAAGTCCTCGATGTCCGTTTTACTGTAAGAGACTGTCCAACCAGCCAATTGTCCAATTTCGGAGACCAACTCGGTAGTAATCTTGAGGTCCTGGTTAGCGGCCTTCAACTGATGAAACACTCGAGCCGGATTAGAAAGGAGATTCCGAAGTACGGCGACCTCGGAACCCAGGTTGAACTTGATGGCGTCGGCAAGTCCAGACGCGGTCACAAAGTTCGAAGTCGTAGCATTGATCCGTCGAAGTTGGTTGGCAATAACTTAAGGACAACAGTTAGAATTATTAAAGAAAAGATGAATTAAGGAAGTTGACGTACCGGGAGAACACTGAGCAAAGATCTCGTACCCAGTCCGGCTACTGACCTCAAGACGATCAAGTTCCGAGTTAAGAGAACACGGAATCCCAGAGCCGCGACAAGCGACACAAGGAAGACCGACGCCCATAGGGACACAAGTTTTGGTGTGAGTACCGGCTGCACAAGCAGCACAGGTCACAATCTTGTGGTCGGCGACGACTTGCCGGACAGCACCAATGTTGCGGGTTGTCTCGACAAGGTCCTTGACAGAATACCCGGCACCAAGCCGGTGGGATGCAATAAAGACGTCCGGGTAGTCCTTTTCATTGGTACTAGCGGCACGCCCTGGTCTAACAGGAAAGAGCTGAAAAAGAAAAGAACAAGTCAGTATTCAATGTGAGTCTAGACTAAACAAACTCTAGACTTACACGAGTATTTTGGGTGTCCTTGGAGATATATTCAGCAGGAGTAAGGTAGGGAAGGGTATCGAGTCCAACAAAGCCGGGAGGCGTCTCAAGCTTCTTGAGATCAGCCGTGACCAACGCCATCCGACCCCTAAGAAAAGCACTGTCGACCACCTAAGAACAGAGTAGTTAAATAGAAATATAAAAGGGACACAAGGAAACATACTGTTCCGGGAAGATCGTAGTCGGGCTTAGCTTTAGAAGGCTCAGCGTCGACTTCTTCTTCGGATTCGGGGTTCTCGGACACCGCCTTGCGTTTGCCCTTGTCAATTTTAGAAGGAGCAGGAGTTCTGGCCTTCTTGACAGCGGGTTTCTTCTTGTTGGCCTCTTTGTTAGCAGTGACCTTCTTGGAAGATCCACTTGCGGCAATTTTGGTAGTAGAAATCTTCTTGGAGGGCCCGGCGTCTTTTGAGGATGAAGCTTTTAACGAGGAGCTCGTATCTTTGGACTGACGCTGCCTTTTGGTAGCAACAGCCAAGGATTCCTCGTCTGAACTGTCGGCGTTGGAGTTTTTGTAGTCGTCGTCGGCCTCAGGAGAAGATTCACGAGGGCGCTGAGAAACAACTCTAGAATTAATAAAAAGTAGACCAAGGAGTAACTCTATACACGTACCTTTCGAGAATTCTTAACCTGAATATCGAGGGCTTCCTTGGTCTTCTTATGAAAAAGAATTTAATTAGAATAAAAGAATAAGTAGAAACAAGAGAAAGACTTACCTGGGCAGCAGCTCGAGGGGTCCTGCGCAAAGCAAGAGAGTCGTCCAGCGTAGCCGCGTCCTCTCTAGACTTGTCTTCGTCGGGCTTGTCCTCAAGAGGCTTCGGTGTAGGTTCACGAGGAGTCTCGATGACAGGTTGTTGAGTGGGTTTACGATATATAACGACCGAGGGTTCCCCCCGAAGGTTGCTCGGCCGTGCAGTAGTCGATTTGCTCTTCATGCGTGGTTTTGGTGGAGCTGGGGCAGTCGAGGCCTTATCAGCTATTTTGCGATCGACAGACTTTTGTCGAGAGTCGTCAGTAGGGATTAGATTAATATTTGAAGAGGAGAGGTTAGTGTGGGAAGGCCCAGGAACGGAAGGAGTGGGTTGTGGCGCCACCGGTGGCGCAACGTCTTCCTCGTCCAGGAGAGGGATATCATACTAAATACAAGTCAGAAAAGGAAAGAAAAGAGAGTCGATAACGACTCACAGGATCGGGCAACGCGCCGTATTGATTGCGAGGGAGCGGAGTGGTCCAACTAAAGGCCTTAGTCCCCGCCACAGTCTAATCAAGGAAAAGTAAGAATAGAAAGTAAAACCAAGAAGTGGTAGGGGAGCGCACCTTTATTACCATTTTGAAATCATTTATGCGGTGGTGGTCCAGCGCCCAGATGGGAAGATCCTGGTCATCGGGAATTAAAGCAATAGAAGCAAGATTTAACACAGTCATCATATGCACTGTAGGAATCGGAGTATCAGAGGAGGCGGCGGCTAGAGAAAGGGTCTGCAAGTCGTTTTCGATCGTTGAGAGGAACGTCTGGCAGTCCGTCCAAGAGATTTTGCATTTGGCCATGGCACTCCAGTGAGGGGCTATTGTCTTTCGGACGCGTTCGGACGCGTCATAGATCATAGAATACGCGTCGATCGAGAGGGGCATGCTAGGAAAGTGTCTACAAAGATGCTACAGAAGGTGATACACGTAGGAGGGAAAGTTAGAAAGAAATTTGTCGAGTCCCTGTTTTAAGGAATCATTTAAACAGAAGAACACGTGACCTAACGGGACTTAGAAAATTCTTGATGAAGAATGAAGAATGTGAAACGTAACAAGAAGCCTCACGAGTGAAGAGAATTAAGTTCGGACGAGATCGGAACCTTATTGCAATTCAAACTTAGAATGGGAATCGAGAAATCGATTCTAGACTTGATTTGACTCTAGAGTTGATTTGGACACTAAAATAAGGGTTACCTCCAGACCGAGGACGGTCTTTATTTTAGTGTGGGGGAGATAATACGCTAGAAAATCAATACCGTAGATTTTTCGCGATTTATTGTTAAATCCTGAATGTCTATAGTATTAGTAATAAGGGAAATAGAGGACTATAGTGAGTCCCGGACTGATAGTCAAGAGGAATAATTGTATTAAGTCAATACATATTAAGTCCAGACTTGTTCCACAAGGAAAATCGTATCCAGAGATGATAGAAATGACTACATGACTATGGTAGATTAATTGATTTATCTAGTTATGAGGGTCTATGCTAGGCATTTCAGCTTGGACCTTGCCAAGTAAAACAGAATAAGTCCTCCAGACATAGGGGAAGTGGCTGACACCACTGTGGCTAATATAAATATGATTATGTCCTGATCCAAAGGGAATAGAATTAACTCCAGACTAAAATTATCTTCGAGTCCAGACTAAAGTCAAGTCTAAAGTCTAAATCTAATTAGAATCTAGAGCGATGATCGGTTGCGACGATCGTGTACCTTACAGAGTAGAGTGGTCCACGAGTTAACTTGCGAGTTACTTGTGCAAGTATTCTGCAAGTATCGGCTTTCTGAAGTTGATACTCTCACTCTTCAAATACTTGCAAGTGGTGAAAAACTTACGAGTTTTTGTTAGTTTTTGCAAGTACTTGCAAGTTTTTGATTCCAAAATTAATACTCTCACTTGCGAGTGCGAGTTTCCCACGAGTTTCCCACAGGTACACTTGCGGGCACCTGCAAGTATTTTAAACTCGTGGACCACTCTATTACAGAGAACAGATCCAGAGAGGCGGAGCAACGTTTCTAGAAACTGGTTCCACTTATTTGATTTAATCAGGAATAAAATATAGGAGTCCGACGGACCGGTGACTCGCTATGACTAGAATTAGGGGTATGACGACGATGGGCGCATACTACAAATTTATCCGCAGACCCGCCTAGGGCTCCGGTATGACAGAATTTGACAGAGTATGACTCTCAACCAATGAGAGTCCAGATATTAGAAAGTTCGAGTCAGGACTTGTCAATGTAGATGACTCGTCGGCCAGTACACGGGGGCGCGATAATAAATCTAGATTAAAGAAACAAGTACAGACTTAAAAGAATTACTTTAGAGAGACGAAATAAGTAACAAAGTTTCTATATACGGACTGTGACACGCACGTAAATTACGAAAGCTTATTTCTACATACCATATATAGTAGGAGGACTGTAGATCTCCTAGATAAAATAGTTTCTTTATTTTTCATTTTACTCTGTACATATAAAAGGACAGTAGATACAACTAGGTACTCCAGTGACTGTAGTACGGTTCTTGCTCGCACTTAGGACAGCTGATTCAGGAGGAGATCTCCAGTATCATAAAAGCATACCTTTGTTGTTTTAAAGTTTGTTTAACCAGAAAGTCGGCTCCGGAAGAGTACGAGATTTTGTAGATACTCAATTTCTCTGCTCAATAGTATAAATTTCGTTGGTGATTACTTTGTGCCTTTTCAGAAGTTAAATTGGTTAACTCTGAACTGTCGGTTGAATCAGTGGTTTCGCCTTGAAAGCCATTCGCACTGGTCAGCAAGTGATATAGTCTTTTCGCCTCGAAAGCCATTAGATTATATTGCGGGGAGATACTTTATTAAGTGTTTTCTTCATTGGTTATATATTTGTTTCGCCTCGAAAGCCATTCAGATATATTTCAAGTAGTACAAGCCCCTGTTTCGCCTCGAAAGCCATTCAGACTTGTATTGCGGGGTTATCATCTTCGATACCTTTACTTCCACAACCGAATCAATCACATTTACATTCACTTGAGTGTATAGACCTCACATTTACTTTTGTGTATTTGTCTAGACTTAGATATCTGTTGATATATTGAGTCGTGACTAGAATATTCAACTCCAGACTTGATTAAAACTTTGCTTCACTGTTGTTTTGTGTGTTTGCTGCAAAAGGATTCTGTCTCCGAACCCCAGACTCGCTCGCATACACTACATATTGAGGATTAGTTTAGTATTCATTGGTGTATTGGCTTTGAGATTGCTTTATTTTTAGAGTGATCTTATTGTTGATATATTGATATCTACTATACTCAGCCACACAGCCCATATCTATATCAGTTGTAGTGCACTGCACTTTACCGCCTCCACATTCCCTTGGTCCGTTTCCATGTCAATATCGCGCCACCATTCTGTTGTTGGAGTCAGGTTGTTGTTGATCAGTGCGACTAACAAGTGGCAGAAGTTATTAGTTGCACAAATCACAAGTGCCAATAGATAAAACAACTTACCAAATGGTCTGTGGTGGTGGAATGGCACAAATTTATACCCATCCCATTGATGTGGTTGTAGATGGGGCTGGTTTGTTCCTTCCAGCACACACTTCTGAGTGACACCCCAGACATCTTCTGTTCTTCTCGGGCTTAGGATTGTGCCAAGAGAAGCATGCAAGCTTGGGATATGCGCAAACAAAACCTTGTCACATGCAAAGCTTGCAGGGATTGCGAGGAAGGAGATATATAACTCCGGGAGTATGCAATAGAGAGAAGTTTGCTTGCACTCTTGAGAAGGATGGATTAGAGATGATGGGAGGAGGTGTAGTGGATCGCCACATCTCCATCAGGTGAATATTCATTTGTGGTGACACATAATTTGACACGTGATTCACCCTTTCAGAGACAGAAGGGGGGTGAATCTGCTGGTCATCATTGCTAGTCCACAGAATTGATGGAAGAAGGTCAGAGTTGGTGTAAAGTAGTGTTGTATTTGGCTGGCTCTGGCTCAGCTCTTGATGGCTCCAGCTCCCAACTGATCAGCTCAGCTTAGCCGATTCCTGAGCCGTACTCGCCAAAACAATATAATTGTCATACAAAATCATGTAATTCCGCAATATAAGTACACACGTGTTTAAATTTAAGGTACACACATCAATGGCTCGTGAGTTAGAGCTGAGCCATTTGGAGCTGATGTGTATTTGGCTGGCTTGACTCGGCTCAACATTGGCTCAGCAGAGCTGAGCCAGCCAAACACAACACTAGTGTAAAGTGGATAGATGAAACAGAGAACAGGGGTGTTATGAAGAGGGATGGAAACCCAGTTGCGAATTTCATCAATATCTGCCACTGGGTCATTCTTGGACTTCCAGGGTTTATTGGAGCAATGGAGGGTGACGCCTTGAAAGAGCTGGGCTTTGGCTTCTTGGCAGACTTGGCCAGCACCAGTTCTTCAGATGCCTTCCGTTTAGCTGGAGTCGCATCCAAATCTGGCTGCCACTCATCATCTGACTCAGATTTGGATGGAGTTAGATCCTGAAGGTGCTGTTTGCCCTGTGTTTCCAGGGATGGAACCTCAACAAAGGTGTGATTTTTGATTTTCGGGAGCGTATCGAGAGGAATAGAGAGAATGTCAGGATTAGGAGGGGAGAGAGGCTGTAATGAAGGAACTGAAGGGACCTTGGGCATGTCAACGTCAGAGTCCTGAGGAGCAGAAGAGAGAACATCCAAATCGCGCAAGAAAGCCTTCAAAATCACATTTTGTTTGCAAATTGAATATTCCATGCATCCAGGACACGTCTTTTTGTCATGATTTAGATCGGGGACATAGGGAGTTCAATATGAGGGGATGGAGAAGTTAGACTTGAGCTGCTGGTAGAAAGGGTCATTTGCGAGCTTGTTGATGCCAGGATGGATTTGACAGTGGAGGAAGTCACCCACAAATCGCGAATTGCTCTTCAATGCTTTTGTCATTTGTCATCCAAGGTAGTTTGAAAGCTCTTCAATCTTGAGCCATTCAACCATCATTTTCCCAATTTGCCGTTCAAGATCTGCCTGCCGGCACTGAATTGCGCTTGATTTTGGTTGGGGGTATTGAAGTTCACTGTCGATAGGGTCACCAAAAGGGTTTGGATAAGACAGGTCCTGGATGAGGGGTTTGGTTAGTTTCGGAAGAGAATGTCAAAAGGAGATCATGGGTTCAGGTTGGAAGGGCGGGAACTCGGGGTCGATGGGTTGCCAAAGTTGGACCAGAGGAAACAGTTGGTGATTTGCTTCATCACAACCTCCGTGCATACAAAAAGCTGGGTCAGTTCATCATCACAACATACCTCAGCCACATGGTGGTTGTGCAAATCACAAATGATTTCAAAGGTTTGGGCCTGCAGAATCGCAGTATGGGATTAGTCAGAGAAAGGAAGACAAATGGCATGAAACTCACAAAGGCGTTAACCCATGAAATCGAGCCATGGACTCCATGCACAAGCTGGGCATCGGACAACTGTTCAAAAGACGGAGGGTTGGTTGATCTCACGGCGGTATACGCATGGTCATATTGTTGAAAAGTGGCCATTACACGATTATCAAAAGCAGGAAGGAAATCGCACTCAGTGGCGCTGAGACTGGTGATTTGATGAGCGCAAATTCAGATTTGAAGATTGTCATGACCTGACCTAAAAGCAATACACCCTGTAAATGTGATGCTTACAATGAGATTTTGCCCATATATAGAAATTTTAACTCATAAAGTCACCCTGTAATCTCACTGGAATTACAGACATGTTTCCAATCCATAATTTATCCATAATTTCACTGTATTTCTCATGGAATTACAGGATCTTGCACCCAGTGTATATCTGACTGCGATTTGTGCAAATAACGATAGCCACAGATACGAGGAACCAGGAACCTAGTGTTGGCGACTCAGACTACGAGCCTAGAAGCTAGAAGAATGGAACTAGTATGGAAACCAAGGAGAATTGCAAGATAGACAGCCTTCGGGGCTGAGTCGACAACGAGAGTGATGCGAATAAGCAAGTCGTCGCCTAGCAGGAAAGTAGGATCAATAGAACAATATGCCCTATGACAACTAAGATTGGATTCTAACTAGTACTGATGGTTATACAAGGTATATATACTGTAAAGTAAAGGAGTATACTCCTAATGGCCATAATGCCTCCTCTCCACTACCTATAATGTCTGATCATCCCTATGTCATCTGTCAACCCCTGCGATCAGCCAAGTCTTGGTGCCACATAAGAGATCGGCCCCTAACGTGTTGTATGCCGTGTTCAGAAGTGCGATTAGTAATGATCCCATGCCTAATCACACTTTGGAGTAGGAAATAAGTTGACCCGGTTAGGCGATGTGGCTTCTGGTATGGTGGCGGGCCAATGAGTTCATGACAAAGATTGACCAATGCAAAGTAGTGACAGAACTCAACGGATTCTTGGAAATCGCTGCGAAGTTTTGGGATTGGATTAGTTGGGAGAGGTTCTCGAAGTCATGTGAGGTCGATGTCGACAAAGGAGGATGTGTTGTGAAAGGACTGAAGGATTTTGACACATTCTTTTCTTTGGGCAGGGGTAATTGCAGTAGAGGGTGCTGTAGAAGTGGTGTTGGCCATTGCGTCTGGAATGTGGGTGTTGCAGAGAAAGTTCTGGAGTGGCACTGATTGATGGATAACTTTATATTGGAATTTCTGCCGAGAAATTTCGATCAATTTACGGCATTAATTATGGTTAAAGATTGCAAATCTGGAGATTTAATGGTTCTCCATTGCAAATCGTATTATTCAAGGACAAATAATTCCTAGAGGGGGGGAAATGTCATGAACTCACTGGTCCGCCACCGCATCACTATCTCAGGAACCACATTGTCTAACCGGTAATACGCCATGCAAAAATTCTCGCATTTTAAGTGCCAATATTGCGACTACAAGTGCTGATATTGTAACTTTTAAGGGGAATAAGAGGACTGTAGTGAGCCCTAAACTGTCAGTCAAAGTGCGATATAGCTACTAAAGCTAGAAGTGGTGAAATGACTTAGGATTATTATTAATTCAAGGTTATTAAGGCCTATGCTAGTCTCAAGATTGTAAAAAGCTTCGATATTGACTTGGGACTGATGAAGTTGGTGACTACCGATATCGGGAGGAACAGCATATCAGACGCTTGACTCATATATATTGTCACGATCCTAAGGGAAGGGGAAATGTTATGAACGGGAATCAAACCTACAGCTTGATGCCGAGTTGCCACAAAGCGCGCCACACAACGATCTACTTACTGATCAGACTACGTCTGGGCTAGGAGTAACTATGCAAATTGAGATCGATGGAAATCTAGAAGGACCGATTGTGGAGGTGTATAATAACCGCCTACCCATGTAAAACATCCATTAGATTGGCAATGATTGATGACATAAAGGTCACAACGAAGTTGCCACCTTGATCAAAGGGGTAAAAGCTGTAGATATTGGAGTCTAGAATGGGCCGACATCTTACTGATACACTGCGGAAGATTGAGAATACCATAACTCGGATGCAAAGCTGTAGACGGGTGACCACAAGTTCCGATATCATGACCCAAAGAATCAAATGCACAGAACAGTTGAATGGTTGCAATCGAGTATGATTGACTACAACGTAGAGAGCGAATATTCTGAAACAATGTAGTATTATACACGGACCGAGTACTATGTCGAGTAGGACTATACCTAGTTTTGGTATTAGCACATGGACAAAGACATTTTAATAGTTTATTTTAGTTTATTTTAGCGGACTCTCAAGTTCAATAGTTTCTTATTTACAGTAGTATAAATAGGGTTCAGGATTGGCATTGAAAAGGGAGATTGGTACTGCACGCAGCTGTGCTATTGATCATTCAAGGGATCTAAGCATCCGGCTTGATCAGACCAGCTGTAGTTCCAAGAACGTCTAAACCTAAAATCGCATTCAAAGTCTGTTACCTTCGGGTTCAGCACCCTATATTGATTGAACAAATTGTGTTATTTGACTTGTGTTATATTTTTGTGTTGTTATTTGACCATTGACCATTGTGACTTGTGTTATTTGACCTTTGTTTGACCCATATTGTGTGCTTTGACTTGAGATATTGTCCAATTGATTGCCTATATTTGAACCCCACATTCCAAACCATTGAACTTTGAACCATAACTACCTATATTGCTACTACAAAGACCTTGAAGGGTTCTGTCCTTTCAACTCGTATCGCAAACTTGCTAGATCGTATACCTCATACAGACTCACTTTGTGGTGTTTGTTTTGGTGTTGTCTAGTCACACACAGCAGATTACCGGGACATCCTATTCCCTATTTCAAAGTGCGATTAGTCACAGGATCATTACTAATCGCACTTCCAAACACAGTATACAATGTGTTAGGGGCTATTCTCTCATATGGCACTGAGACAGGGCTGATCGCAGGGGCTGCAGGTGACATAGGAATATGGACATTATAGATAGTGGAAAGGAGGAGGCATTATGGCCGTTAGGAGTATACTCCTTTACTTTAGTGTATATATACCTTTTACAAGTATCAGTAGTAGTTAGAATGAAGGAAAAGGGCCGTTGCTTTGCGCAGCATGTATGAGGCCTAATTAGCCTTACTATCAGCGTGCAATCCCAAGGTCAGGTGCCACCGGTAGCTGGTTTGTGGTTGGACCGGTCACTTGACTTTGAGCGGCAAAAGTGGCAATCATGTCTATCCAGAGATATGTTCCAACAACAACACAGCCACCTGCACAAGTCAAGGTTAGTAAGGACGAGTCCTCCTAAAGTCGGCCTCGTAATCCAATCTTAGTTGTCATAGGGCATATTGTTCTATTGATCTTACTTTCCTGGTAGGTGATGACTTGCTTATTTGCATCACTCTCGTTGTCGACTCAGCTCCATAGGCTGTCTATCTTGCTATTTTCCTTGGTTTCCATACTAGTGTCATTTTTCTAGCCTTCTTGGCTTGTACATCAGGAAATACCCCCCCTATCCTAGGATCCCTGACAGAGTCCACCATATTCCAACGGATGCTGAAAGACTCCATAGGTTTACATGGTTTACATGGACTACATGAGAACCATGGGAACCATGGATGCCATGGATACTGTGGGATGTCGTCTACAAATCTTAAGCTCCTACAGTTTCCTATGGATGCCTGTGGATAACCATGGATGCCTGTGGATAACCATGGATGCCCACGGATTCCCATGGAGAGCTGTGGATGCCCACAGATTCCCACGGAGAGCTGTGGATGCCCACGGATTCCCACGGTATTTCAAGTGGTGGGACTTGACTGTAATCTATCAATTTTCTTCTCTTCTGGCTAGTCATGCAAGCTATGGAAACATAGGATATGAGCTTTCAAAATCGAGCTAGCGCTATTGTAATATGTCACTTGCGGGGAACAATACGATCAGGAAAAGAAACATGACCATGACGGTTCAGTTCTGGAGTGCTAGCATGATATTGCGCCCACAGCTTTTTCTATATCATACAGTGTCAGTGCCATTTGAGTCGATGCCTTCATGTCTTCGTGTTAAAGATCTACTCCAAATTCAAACCATCCTGTAGTTCTCCATTCAGTCCAAGATCTCAAGCTGTATAAATGACACCAACTTGAACGACTTGCATATTCCGAATAACCCATATCACATAACCCCCAATTATGTCAATGAGACTCTATCAGACAGACAGGGCCATTCTCAATGACACTTACTACGACTACTTAGGTAGAAAAGTGTACAAAGTTCACACACCTTTTCATTTTCCTAGTCGCACTACAACGATCACAAAGTTTCTCTCTCCGGATGTTAACAATGAAAGTCCTACAATCCATGGATCATCGACTCGGAATGTAGACGAAGGGACAGACAATAAATCCAGAGATGGGTTGACCGTGACGCCCAAACCTTTTGTGTACCTTGCTCAAATCAACTGGAGAGTAAGGAGGCGTAACACCTTGCGATTCGGCGATGGGAAGGAAGTGGCTGCAGTGAAATTTTTGAGAAAGAACAAGTGCCAGTAAGTAATAATATATCATAGAGAATTCTTATGAGATTTTGCTCATCAGTGTATCTTATCCAATCTCCTCACACCCATTATAGAGAACGAGCATTTACAGCTTCAGATGGAGTAGAGTACAGATGGGTTTTGAGTCTTAATAGTTATAAGGTGGGCTCTCCGCACTTCATATTGACCTCTTTTTTGGAATTCAATCTAAGTAATCTTGTTCGTTCATCTGGGCGATATTCAGCTCTTCATAAATACCTCACCCGCAACTCCAATCGCCAAATTTCACCATTGGAAATCTGGGGTATTGAACCCCAACCACGTTTGGGCACACCTTGAAATTTACCCAGCAGGCCAACACATTACCGACGAGATTTTTCTTACTTTCATCTACATCGAACAGATCTGAGAGCAATGACGTGAACACTGAAAATGCTGGATCTTCATCTGTGATTGAGGACATCAAACAACATAATGGGGATTTAGTTTCTTACTAGTCACACAAGCTACGACGATAGATAAAGGTGTTCACCTCGAATTATTCTAAGAACTGTATATGATACTATGATATGAGACCTGTATAAATTGAATGGTTGTATGCACTTATTGTGTGTATATATGAGATAAGAGGATGATTTATGCGGAGAACAATGCAATTGTGAAGGAGAAACAATGCCAGCAGGCCCTACATCAGTTATTTATTGTAAAGTCAACTTGAACACATAAAAAAAAACGCAAAAAAAAAACTCAAAAAAGTGACGTCATTTTGCAAAGTGAAAACAGCAGCACCTATCGTTTTCACTTTGCAAAATGACATCATCACTTGAGCACCCATGACCAATCACGTGATTTTCATGTGACATAATATTCTACCTCTGTGTGACGACTGTGTGTGATGATCATCATCGTCACACCTTTGCGTGACAATCACAATCGTCACACTTATCATTTTTAATAAAATTTCGAGTTTTTTTCTGTTTTTCTGTTTATATGACGGTCAATAAATTTTTTTGTGAGCTCGGCAGCTCATGGACTCGGCAGCTCATGGACAGTTTATTTCAGCTGTCTGCTGAATATAGAACACCAAACAAGCAAAAACAACGGTGACATATTAGAGAGTTTGCGCAGAGCCAACCACTGCCACGTGCGGGTTATATAACCGTGTGTGAGCGGTTGGCTCTCACGCTTGTTGACGTGGTCACATGTCAATTTTTTTAACAGTTTAGAGAAGCTGGGACTCGGAGAGCGCTTATTGAGGCGTCGAGAGCGGAATGAATGTTTACAAGTAAAAGATTTTTGATAATAAAATATGCTAGAACCCGGCTCATGACCCATACTATATAAACGAAGGAACGGTGGCTTGCGCACAAACAACGACAGCCAACCACTCGTGCACGGTTATATAAGCCGCACGTGGCAGTGGTTGGCTCTGCGCAAACTCTCTATTGAGATATCAATGGAAATTCCGATTTTTTTTGTGTTTTCTGTTCATATGTTGGTCAATAAATTTTTTTGTGAGCTCAGCAGCTCATGGATAGTTTATTTCAACTGTCTGCTCAATATGCAACACCAACCAAGCAAAACCAATGGTGAAATATTGAGATTTCAATGAAAATTTCGATTTTGGTCTTTTTTTCTCTCTTTTTTTGTTCATATGTTGGTCAATAAATTTTTTTGTGAGTTCAGGACCTTATGAACAGTCCATTTCCATCTATCTGACTAATTTGTGAAACATTGAGATTTACACTCAAAAGTCGCATTTTTTTTAATTTACTACAATGTTTTCTAATATTTCATACATGACTCATAAAATAATACTTGCCTGTAGACATGGAGCAGTTTTCTATTATCTTGTAGCATTTCTTTAATTCAAGATTTGTGTATGCACACTATGAGGGACCAAGGTTTATCAACTGGAATCATGGACCTGAATTGCCATCCCCTAGTTCAGATGAGAATGAGGGAGCATCCTAGCACTGAGTCATCACAAACAGACAGGTGAAGAGAGTGTGCTGCCACCAGCACCACGTCATGCGAATGAAGCTATCCATAGCTATCCATGGCTCTCCATGGCTCTCTGTGGGAATCCGTGGGAATCTGTGAGAGTCTGTGGGAGTCCACCGGCATCTGCTGCAGGCTCCAGCAAGATCCACTGGGGAATCCACTGAGGAATATACTGAGGAATCCACAGGGGAGTACATGTAAACCATAGATTCCATGGAAGCCTACAGATCCCACAGAGGATACCCATGGATCCCACTGATATCCATGGATTCCACTGAGGAATACGTATGGATCCCATTCAGTGACCATGGATAGGGGTGCTTTTCCTGATGTAGTCTGAGTCGCCAACACTAGGTTCCTGGTTCCTTGTAGCTGTGGCTATCATTATTTGCACAAATCACAGTCAGATATAGGCTTATATCGATTAATCTCGGTATTCTCGAGGCTTAGAGGGTCAGGTTCTTGTGCACAATCACTGTCACTCCCCAACAGGTTGTCTTGGATAGGCAGGAGTGCATTGCTTTTAGGTCAGGTTTTGACAGTCCTAACAGTGGCCAACATTAGGAATGACACATACTACCCCACTGCTCAGTCCACCTGGCAGCCAATGTAGCAGCTGCTACTAGGACCAAGTGAATTATGAATAAAAACAAAAGGTATGGAATTCTGGTGCTACTGACAAGGACCTAGTAGCAGCTACTATAACAGCCAACATTGACACCCAGCAGCGGCTGCTCCAGTGGCTGACTCAAAGTCTGTGTGACTGAGTGGCTGACCCAAAGTCTGTCTGACTTTTGAGACAGAGATCCTAGGACCTAGTAGCAGCTGCTATAGCAGCCAACATTGACACTCAATAGCAGCTGCTCCAGCGGCTGACCCAAAGTCTGTGTGACTGGGGACAGCCTTCTTAGGACCTTGTAGTAGCTGCTGTAATAGCTGTTGTTCAGACTCAATATCAGCTGCTTCAACAGCTGACACAAAGTCTGTCTGACTTTTGAGACAACAATCCTAGGACTTAGTAGCAGCTGACATTTGGACTCCACAGTAGCCACTACAATGGCTGACCCAAACTCTGTGTGACTGTGTCTTAGAACCAGTACTAGTAGCAGCTGCTGTAGCAGCCAACGATTGTTCATTAGTTTTTGAGTTCTAGTGATAGCGGTCAGTGCTGAGAGGCCAGAACAAGTGTCATGAATCATGCCTCTGATTCCCTTTGATGGTCACCCCATCACCTTCTCCTATCATTCCTTCATACTTTTCTATCAGTACCTTGTTTCCATGACACATAGCCACCTCCTTGTTCTCCATGGTATCCTTATTCTCCATAGTACTCTTGTTCTCCTTGTCCCTTGTTCTCTATAGTATAAGTACCCACAGACATTGTAGATAGTTCCTCAGTCTGTTTACCTCCTGTCTTTACTGTCCAATCACTATCTAGCCCTTGCTTCCTCTTGTCCTTGTCCTTGTCCCTTGTTATGTGTGACCTGAGTGGCCCTCAGCACTGGTTCCCAGCATCACAGAGTGATTGTTCTTGACAACAAGTCCCTTCAAAGTAGCAAGACTCATAGTAGGTCCTCTGCTGATGTTGTTTTACAATCTTCGGAGGGTAAACAAAAAGACAAAGATACATTAATAGAATTAGTAAAATTATCTTATACTTTGCAAGGAAAGGGTAAGACTCGTAAAAGAGAATTATCTG
The DNA here is from genome assembly GCA_004369135.1 of Dendrothele bispora CBS 962.96. Taxonomy (NCBI): domain Eukaryota; kingdom Fungi; phylum Basidiomycota; class Agaricomycetes; order Agaricales; genus Dendrothele; species Dendrothele bispora. The sequence continues at coordinate 38,064 of ML179350.1, forward strand.
AGATACTTAATATAATAGAAGATAAAGATACTGTTGTGTGTTAACCCTAGCAGTGGCTGACACAGTGGCTGCTAGTAGGGCTCAAGGGTGGGGCACATGTCATTCCTAATGTTGGCCCCTGTTAGGACAAAGGCTCAGCATGGATCCCGGTAATGCCGGGTTACTGGCCAGGTTACCCGTGTGAAAACCTGCTGGATCCAGATACAATAAGTATCCAGATCCACAGATACAGATACTTTGCAGATACAGGTTTAGATTTTTGCGAAAATGCAAATACCTGCAGGTACCGGGTACTACATAAATAGTGTTTTTTACTGTATATCACTAAGAATTCAATCATTCCAAAGTCAATTTTATACTTAAGTATGTAGAAATTCATCCAAATATGTATGTTTTCAAGGTATTTTATTCACAGATCTTTAAAAAATGAGTTTCTAAACAAGACCCAGGAATGAAATTTGATCTATTCAATGAACTTTACAAACCTGCTTTACAAAGATATTTTTATCATTGATCCTTCCCTTTACAATATGTGGTGCCACAATATTTGAGATCCTGAATAACTCATCAGAACAAGGTTTCTGCAATTACTTCTAGAAATGAAAAACAGGTGGGCATACATCAGCTACAAAGTTGTGTATCAGTTATTGCAATCTGTAATCTCTACCTTGACTTACAATAAATTTTGTCCAAACTCACTAGATTAACTACATTAAAACTTAATACTGCATCAGCAAAAAAAAATTGGCTACCGAAACTGCCGCTCAATATATCGGCTGACAGGTAGCTGTCACCCTATGCTCTGATGACTATAATAGCATTCCATAGCCTCTCGTAGACCTAGTAGTGGCTTGGCAAAGCTCCATAGAGTAGTGCATGTATTCTTTAGTCACAGTTTGTGCTTACTTATGTCGAAACTGACTGAAACTTTTTATCATAGTCTTAAATAATTATTTATATGAAAATCATGAAAGCACTTAGCAAAGGCATTGCCCGTACTACTCTCTAAGAACACCAAGTCAGTATGCAAAAAACTTTAAGTCAATTGAAACTCCGTTTAATAGGTTTAGATCCCGACACGCGTAGAAACTCAAAAGCCACGTCACAATGGAACCGTTGGCTATTGCATCTTGACCTCTCACACCCACTTCTCCAGCTCCTTCGCTCCCCTTCTTCCATTGATGCTGTGGCCAACTGAGAGTTCTCATTAAGGTGTGTTGCGACTTACTTTACCAAATTTGAGTGCTGAGTCACTTTTACTTCTTGAATAGACACTCACTTCTATTTTGTGGAAAAAAATTGTTTGTGTACTTGTTGTGTCTTTTGCATGTTTATTGATATTCAGGTTTGTGCTCTCATGTGAAGCCATCCGTATTTCTTTCGTTCTTGCTATCGGTTGATATTCCTATTAAAGTTTAAATTTTAGTATTTGATCACGACTGCTACTGCTAATGTGACTAGAGGTTGGGCTTTGTAAGTTACATGTCTAGTTTAGTGTTCGCCATAAATTAGTTACCATTGAAATATACATTTTATCTTCTTGTCCCTCAATGAAACCTCAATTCATTCATCTTCAGTGTCTATTTGTCAATATCTGGTCTAGTTTACATCCAGTAGCTTGAATAGTGCTGATATCCTACAAATTTTCAGTAGGAGATCACCAATGCTATGGCACGCTACAGAGAACTCACCTAATGCTACCCGAGATATGAAGCAACAGATAAAGGGGGGGGGGGGGGGGGTTCCAATCCAGCTAGCCTAGCTATTTCATCTACCGAGTTTCCAATAGTAATTTAATTTTTTCCTGATGTGCTCTATTAAATTGTTTTGTAGAACTTTCAAACAGTACATACAATGAGTATATTCAAGGATATATAAATGTATGCCTTAGTATGATAGAAATGTTGTGAATATCTCTTTCAAAGCCCCATATACCTGCAGGAACCTGCGGGTTACCCAAAATTTAAGTAACCAGCGGTTAGATCCGCAGATCCGGGTTATACAGGTTTAAATTTTAGAAACCCAATTACCTGCAGGTCCGGATACAGATCCGTGGGTGGATCCATGCTGAGCCTTAGAACTTAGGACTGTGTCATGTGTCATTACTTAATGGTGTTACAATGTGACATGTGACACTGTATCTTTTCTGTAAATTCAGATAATTTTCAGGAGAACATACAGAAGCAAGCCCCAAGTTGGCAAGATAATATGAAGAAATCAGCATTTATCAGATTATTATTGATGGATTTAACAAAACCTTTTTTTTGTAGAAGTTGCATTTGATGCCCTGAACATGTCTAAATTTCCTCAAAATTTGTTGGAAAGGTTTACATGCATATAGTAATGCTCAAATGTTCTTGAACTGCACCAAATTTCCCCAAAACCCCTTAGCAAAACCTAGTGTTAAAAATAAGAGCACACAAGTTCAGATGTATTTAATGTACTGTACCATACTCTACCACATATCAAAGATCTGTTCAGCACATTTTCAGGTTCAGAAACAGCTTGCATTTTGTATCACACCCAGAAATACATTTCTCTAACATTCTGATGCATTTGACACATCTCACAGATTAACACTCATTTTGTAGAATTTTGTGACAAAAAAGATGTTGTTACATTACTAGACCGCATCTGCAATGGGAAAAATGACGGCCCCGCTAATAAAAATGAAAATGGGGCTATATAAACACAGAAATGGGGCTAAAGAAAAATGAAAAGTGGGGCTACAGATAGAACTTAAAATGTAGATTTGCTAACATGGATACCTCAGAACTCATCGCATTCTAGAGCAAATGAAACTCCTTTGTTGGCCCGACGGTGCCCTGCAATATCTGGTTTGGGACCCCACCGGACTAATCGGCGCATGTATTTGACAACTTATGAGGCAGGATGATTTCTTAAATATGCTGTCACGATGTGTCGGACAGATTTTCTTTGTTGGAGCGTAAGTGGAACCAGACATTTCTAAGCTACAAACGGGATGTTTCTTATTTAGTAACAGAATGTTTCTAAACTCAGAACAAAAGCCATTTTTTCCGTTGCAGATGCAGTCTACTATCACTTAAATTCTGTAGAAAAAAAGCTGTAGCCAAAAATCTGCAATGAGTGTCTGAAATTTGCACTAAGGGGTTTGCTTCTGTATAGCACTGTAAAATTTATTGTAGATTCATGTATCTTTTGCAATGTAAAACATCCTGTGCAATCTGGGATCTTACAGACATGTTGCCAATCCATAATTTTTCCATAATTTCACTATAGCCCCGAGAATTTATGGGGATCTTGCACCCAGTGATTGCAGGTTGTATTCTTCATGCATCAAGTTATTACAAGTTAATCCCCAATTCTTCTGCAATCAAAACCGCAGCCTTCTCTCCGATGGTCAGTGCAGTACTGTACGTGTTGGCGCCAACATTTGCTGGAGCTATTGAAAGCTGTAGTATGCAATGTTTAGTAGGTCTTTATATGCAGAGAATATAGGTCACTGCTTACATCTCCGACTTTGAGATTGGTCACTCCGTATACATTTAAATGCGGGTCGACGACTAGATGAGAAGTTAGATCTATAGACTCAATTCAAAAGGATTGAGTAATGATACTTACCTCCACCCTTGTTACGAGGTTTCATTGCGCATGTTCCAAGCTACTTTCCGAGATTGTCAACTGATATCACATTACACGACGTATTAGTTTCTTCAGACTCACCGAGTGCCATCCAGTTTGAACTAGAAATATTGCACATGATTAGCAACAATTTTGATTGAAGGCTCTAGACGTAGAAGTACCATATAACTTGTTGAATTCTTCTACCGCTCTATCGTCTTCAGCGTTGTATCTAATCTTCGGAGAATCCAAAGCAATCGGTCCTGCTTGGTTTCCTTTGCACAATGCCTCACTAGTGGGAGAGAATTTGGGATGTCCTTGGAGGTATTCACCACGGTAAAAACTCATCCGTCGCGCAATCTCCCGTGCTTTCTTGTATCCCCATCGTAAAGTCGCGTTATCTGCTCGGCTAGAGTTTTTTTTGTTCTTTCTTCAGTGCACATGTTTCACTAAGTTGCTTGTTAGGACTCACTCCGACAAGAATCCGGTATCAAAATCGTGTCGTGCGTGTACATCGTTCCCAGAGGTGATATGTACGCTTCCGGTGGACACAGGGTATTCCTATAAACATTTGAAGCACAGACACTGCGCGTAGACGACGAACTCACTGTGAAATATGCTACACTGTAGTACTTTCGGGGAGGTGCCATTGTGATATCGCCAAGGAAGCTGTATGTTGCATGAGGAAATGGGGAGCCGCAAGAAAAGAATAGTATCAATACCAGGAACAAGCACCAACGTAGATGACTGGTTTGTCCGGTGTGTTCTCGAAGTAAGTCTTCCATCGATGTTCGAATTCCGGTCCCAGCTCTTTGAGGTCTTCCTCAGTCGGTCGCATTTTGATCCCGGCATCCACACCACTAGACGCACGACGAGCAAATTCGAGTTTAGTCTATAAAAATTTACTTGACTTACTTGTGTGCCATCAAACCCTTTCCCTTTGGCCACATTTCAAGCCATTCTGGTTCGAGGTCGATTAGTTACGATATTTCATTAATTAAGAACAGTAACCTTACTCTCTATTTCGGCTTCTTCACCCCTGAATAACGCATCCAACGTCTCTGCATCGTCTGAGGCCTGATACGGCACAAAGCAAGCGGCGTGATCTGTCACCGTCATGAAACTTAGGAGAATCACCTTGATGGGTTCGATATGAAAGCAAACCTTGGTAACTTTCGCCTACCCCTGGTAGATCTACTTTGACAGAGACTCCATTTTGTTCCAGGATATCTTTTCTTCCAATCCCAGACCTGTACAATGATGTCACTCAACACTTCGAACAAGTAGAACCAATCATAGCAACCTTTCCAAGATTGTCGGGGAGCCAAATGCTCCTCCAGCAATCACGACTAGTTTTGAAGCATACACAGACTTGATGGTCTGATCTGCGTCCGGTCGCTGAACGGTATCACCCACGTACTCCAAGCCAATCGCTTTATTTCCTCTGTCGGTTTCATTAATAATCACGCACGCATAATCATGATGAGCTTACTCAAAGATGACACGTTTTACTTTCTGTCCAGTCAAAATTACCAAATTCTTGTTATGTGACTGGGTATAGATGAAATGGTGAGGTACGTCGGAGCGTCTCCCAGTATCGGCGTCGATCCATCTAGAGGAAATCAATTAGTCTAGATTTTTTGGCGAGCTATGTTCAGTGTTAACATGTACTTTTGCCATCTCTTTCAGAGCGGAGATTGGGGAAAATCAACACCTTGCTTTCATTGATGATACGTCATTGACTTACCCCATACCCGTTACAGTTGAAAAGTCCATTGACATCGTGGGTTGGTCCACGGTCTTTGTCAATCGCTTGAGCGACATCCAAAAATTGTTGGCCAACATTAGTAAAAGCACCACCCCAAGAAACTTTGAGTGGTCCTGAATATCCGTGTGTCGCTTCTCCAGGCTTTATTTGGTACGTCTCCGTCTATCATGCAATTTCGGATGAATCTCATGGTGATACTTTAGAAAAAGTTTTCTTACCTTCTTCATCAAAGGAAGAAGATCCTTCGAGCCCCAGCCCGGATTCTCATGGACAGTCTCCCAGTCGTCATAATCCGAGGCTGAACCGCGGGTGTACATGGTGACTATTTGGCAAACACATTTTATTCAGATGATTTCCGTGAACACGACGTCAGATGAAGAAAAAGAAAAGATTTCTTACAATTTACAGAAGAGCCACCACCCACACACCGACCAGATGGAGTAATCAATGAACGACCACCAATCTTGTCAGAGGCCTTTCCAACATTGAAAGTCACGGTTTTGCTGGTCGAAGCAAGATGACTAAAATATCGCGCCGGTTGGATGTGAGCAGGCATATCCTTCGTGTGTTCACCCGCCTCGAGGATCTGAACATGCGTTGGTAAGTGAGCCCAGCTAGTCGGTAAATGAAGATATTGAAGTTCAATCAACTTACAAGTATTTTCAAGTTAGGATCAGCGGCGGCGAGACGCCCAGCAGTTAAGCATGCTGCCGTACCTCCTTCAGAAGAACAACTTTCAGTTGAGAAATAACAAAATTATTGTGGACTAGTACTGACCGCCTGCGAATATGATGTCAAAATTAATGTCACTTGAGTTCATGATTTGGGATATTTAAGCCAAAGGTTTGTGCGTTGGTGAGATTTTCTGCTGCTTTCTCTATATTCTGGAGCAGTCCCTCCCTCAGGAGTAATGGGGCTGTGGTCTGTGGCTCCTTTTGCTTGTGTATCAATGATAACGAGCTGTATACACATAGCTAAGTAACTATGTGGGAATATCTGTCTAACCTTTTTGAGATACCAGGATTTCTAGAGTATCTGGATCTTTGGTGGACTTTAGGGGCTTGGATCACTGTCCATATGATGTGAGTCATAGAGATAAAAACCTCACCTTTGTGTATCTGATACCTTCTACAACTATAATAACACGAGAAAGGCACTTGCTAGAACAAGCGAAACAACACAAAGTAGAATTCACGACTCTAAGGTGTGTACAGTTTTACTATACAGTATTTATACTGTTAGCTACTGCCTAAGTAAACGTCCATAAATAATTGTTAAATTGTTAAAAATACAACAAGGCTTCAAGCATATGGACAAGTACAAATCAAATCAATCAATCAAGATGAATAAAGAGTCACTAGGAAATATATAACAAAGGATGGACAGATGAACAGATAGATACGGTTGGTAGATAAGTAAAATGTTCCGTATATCTTATTGTTATAGGAATGAAATTTCAATACTATAACAGTCTTTCATCTGGCCCATCTATGTATTGAGTTGATTACCAGCCTGTAGAGGATCATAATACACTTGCCAGTGAACTCAGTTGAACTATGTAGAGTAATGCAAATAAGATTATGAGGTGATGATGAGTTCAAACTCAGGATATGTGAGAGTTCGGGAAATTGTGTTCAAGTACCTGACAATTATAATCATAATCATGAATAAATTGAATATGCGGTTAGGATTTCTACATTATTTTGATTCAGAACTATTTATGTAATACAAGATAAACAAATTTTAAAGATGGTCTCAAAAGGTTTGCTGCTGAACATTGAGTTTGCGGGTGGGAAATGAAGTTGTGTTTCTGGCTTGTCACACGTCGAAAGTGTTTTGCCCGCACAAAAAATGACATAATAGCAATTAAAGTTTACGTATTTTGATTTTGAGACAGCAGAATAAATTTCCTTGTGGCGCTGAATCATGGTAATTTAATCGAGGATTCTATTATCAAGCGTGAAAACAAATAGCGAACAGCATCTAGATCTGAACCATCATTGAGAGTTGGCTCTAAATGACTCACCAAATAGTGTTTGAGTTTAGGGGGTGGGTTCAAATTGATAACAGCGTCAGATCGAAGCCCGTCTCGTATAGATGGTAGCATCCAGCTCCGCTCAAGACTATTATACACTTCAACTCGAACTAGAACTAATTATGAATTGCAAAATTGATAAAAATGTCAGATTTTGAAAATGAACAAAAAAATACACATGAGAGGCATTTATTATTGCTTGCTCGTAATTATTGTTGAACATACTTGCAACCGATTTAGATTGATTCAAGATATTTGATGAATGAAACCCGCCGGGCTGGTCATGGAAGAGAATATTTTCAGCTAGCTCCGATATCGATATCATCTGGAAGAGATAGATGGAAACGCGCACTTGAATTGTTCTCAGTAAAGTACGAGCATTGCGTTGATGAGAAGTGGAAATCATGACTTACAAGAACTAATCCTGATGAGAAGAAATGCTCCAGCGGCGGCACTTCAGATAAATCTCCGCAGTTCTCGCCTTAAAGAGTCGGAACTAAATACCTGTTAAACAAAATCATTGCCCACATCTCAATTTTTTATCATTCGTCCTGTGTTTGTCCATGGCTCATTTCATGTAGTTCATCCTCTCCTCCCTCAAGAAGTATTCTCGTCTTCTTTTACTCAAGATCTCCAGGTTCTCCTCATGGGCAACAATTACCTACCAGACAGCATCAGTTTTTCCTATAGAGCGTAATGCCTAGTACCATCAAGAATCTGGATGAGTGGTGATCAAATGTCCGCTCGAATTTGATAGTCACACATCAACCAGATTCCTGGACATGTATCAGCCGTAGAAGAGGCTGCTTGCTCCATGATGTTCTTCAAAACGTACCCACTGTGCATATGAAATTGCGGATGAAAACTCTATAAAGTTTATTTTTGCAACCCGGCCACTAATACGAACAGATATTAGACCGTATCTGCAACGGGAAATTTGGCTGTTTTTTGTTGGCTCAAAATAGTCTCTTTTCTACTAGGCTCCACCTGGCCCCAATATCTCGGAAATTTCGATGACACACCACGTCACTCACGGGTCGTCCATGTCTCCTCCTAGCGTGTTTGTTGGGCCTATACCCGAAACAGCAGGAAATTGTCGGCTTGGGAGCAATGGTTGAGATGCCAGATTGGACATTGAAAGATTGCAGTACAATTTCAAAGACAGCTGTGTGAGCTCTGTAGTGTGTATTCAAGCCGGGTCGCTGGCTATAATAGTGACAGTGTCACAATTTTTTTCGCGTCCGGCTGACTTCGAACGAACATTTTCTACTAGCCCCACTTACATTTTTATGAGTGGAGCCTAAATATTTCCCGTTGCAGATAGGGTCTATCACATGGTAAAGATCGATTAGTGCCCGGCGATACGATAAGTTATGACCCACAGTGGCCGGGAAAAAATGATATCCTCCCAGTTCTTGAGTTTCCATTTTTTGCATCGATCAATGAAATCCAATTTCCGAAATAGCAATTTCAAATCTAATCAATCAGCAGTCTGAGTAAGAAACGGCTTTAAATCGGAGTCTGGGAAACTGGTCAAAATTGGTTGCCGGACGGAGAATGAGCAGATAGGGGCAAATCAGATGGGGCGACAGCTGATGTCACACACACCGAGGGGACTCCATACTATCTTATCCGGCTCCAAACTACTTCGCAGGCTCAGTTATCTGCGTCTCCACTGTTTTCAGCTAGCTCCGATATCATCTGGAAGGTAGGTAGGTAGGTAGGTAGAAGGGATAGATGGAAACGCACACTCGAACTGTTGTTCTCAATAGAGTACGAGCATTGCGTTGATGAGAAGTGAAATCATGACTTACAAGAGCTGATCCTGATGAGAAGAAATGCTCCAGCAGCGGCACTTCAGATAAATTTCCGAAGTTCTCGCCTCAGTGAGTCAGAACCAAATATGCTTGTTAAACAAGGTAATTGCCCACACCTCAATTTTTTATCATTCTTTTATCATTCGTCCTGTGTTTATCTATGTCTCATTTCATGTAGTTCATCCTCCCCTCCCTCAAGAAGTATTCTCATCTTCTTTTACTCAAAATATCCAGGTTCACCCTCATGGACAAAAATTACCTACCAGACAGCATCAGTTTTTCTTATAAAGTAATGCCTAGTACCATTAAGAATCTGGATGAGTGGTGATCAAATGTCCGGGATGAAATTTGAATTTGACAGTTACACATCATTCAGATGCTTAGACAGTGAAGCTGCCTGCTCCATGATGTTCTTCAAGACGTACAGTGCAATATGGAATTGCGGATGAGAACTCTATAAAGCTTATTTTTGCGACCCGGTCACCAATATGAACAGATATTATTGGATGATTCCATTCATGTTATAAACTGTCACATGGTAAAGATTGATTAATGCCCAATGATACTGATAAGTTATGATAAATGACCCATGGTATTGATCAATGAAGTCAAATTTTATATAACCAAAATAGCAATTTCAAGTCTAATCAATCAGTAGTTTCCCAAAGAAACCCATAAAATAGACCTGGGAATGGAAGGGAACAGAGCATCTGATCAATATCATGATCTGGCACTGAGCTCATTACTGGTTATGCACACTTGTATCTGCTACACGAAGTGATGGCCTTTTTTTGATTAAAAAGTGATTAAGGTACTTCCAGCAGGTCCGGAGATTTTGAACCGTAACACCCAGTTGACGGTTCATCCAGCCGCGTTGGAATTGGCTTGATTCAACTTATAACAGTTTTCCACCTCTTGACAAGCTAAAATCCATAAAATCAAACTTTTTGCGGGGATTTCCTTTGCTGAAAATCGATTTGCGATGAAAGCATCGTCGGCTGGCCTGGTTACAACCAAAATAAGCCAGGCAAGGTGGGGATAAAAATACATGTAATCATCAATGTGAAAAGTGGTAAATTCTACCTAGTTAGAGTAGATCATATGTAAGTTTATATAAGTATGAGTATTACAGAGAGTATTGTAGCATCAGAAATGAAACAATATTTGATAACCATGCTGCTCAAGCTGGGTGACCAGTCTTCCAAAGTTATATTGCTTCATGACATGAGCCCAGCTTCCAAAAAAATGAACAGTTTGAAGACAGGGAAAGATCCCAGAGAAAAATACTCTTTGACAATGCTTCTCCAGATAGGTGCAAACAGACTCATCAGGAAATGTCATACTACATCCACAATTTAGTCCAATTGTTGTGACTGAGTGAAAACCCGAATTTTCTTGGGGTGGAAGGGTGACGATGGGATAGTAATTTATTGTTTTGATTGTGGGACACATGCGCAGAGCTGCAGAAATGATGTCTTGAGTCAAGAAAGAGGGATTTTCGCCAAGTTCCAGCACCTCCAATTGGTTCTTGTATATTTCCCATATACATAGAAGATCTGTGGTGTGAATGGCACCCACCACCAGATGGGTCAGTGATGGAAGATACCACTGGTATGCAATCTGATTTATCAAAGGCCCAGTGGCAGTAGAGATGACAAGAGTTTTCAAGCTCTTTAGGGATGTTTTAGGTCCATGCTGCAGAAGGTGATAGTCAGGTGCACCTCTGATAGACAGATATCGCAAATGTGGAGCACTGAGAAGAGTGGTCCCCAGGGAATTTATACCTCCTGACTGCTCAGCAATAGGTTCATAATCCCATTGCAGCTTCTTGAGGGATGGCAATAAGATGCTGTCGACATCAAACTCGAATTCTAAATCATCATATGACCTGGGCCGGCTTAAAACCTCCAAGTTATCGCAACACTTGATAATGTCAAGTGGGAGCAGTGGTTTAGAATTCCAAGTAGGAGTAGTGGTGGATGAAAGTGGAAGAACCACACGTCGAACTATGATTTGTCAACTTCATTGTAAAATTCATTCCGATGAGAAACATACCATATTTCCCATAATTTCCATTTCCATTATGAAGATTTTGTCTTAACTTGCTCTGACCCACCCCAATCTGTATGTCTTTATACAGAAACTCAACGGATAGCTCGTGCCATTTCCTGCAAACCAGACCTAATGTAGTCCTCACTTGAAGGTTAAGTGGATCCACGGTGTAATGGGATGATAGTGATTGGAAGGGCTGATATTCAAGTGAGTAGGCGTCTGGGTTACAGGTGGCCCAGTGAAAGACTTTGATCCAGAGCTCAGGTGGAAGATGGAAACTTCCAGGAGCCATGGTGAATCATTTTCAAACCTCATGCTCTTTATAACAAAGTATGATAAAGAAGCACAGTGCGAAACTGTTACTCATTTTTAAATTCATTCAGACACCGTCGTCACTTCTCAAGATTGAAAGTGATGTACTTGAAGAATTTATAACTTGAATAAACCTTAAAGTTTACAAATGTAATATCATTTGCGGTAAACTTTTCCTGGAAGTAAGAAGGTATAGTAGAATAAAATTCTGTCAATTTTTGTGACCTTTCCAGTAAGGCTTTTCACATGCCAATGATCTTGAGATATTCAAGTTGCTCATTACATGTTTTGAATAAGTAACTGGAGACAAGTTACATTGTTGTATAGAGACTCAGTACTCTCATTATGCAGAATACTGTACTAGAAATCTCAAAGAAATGTGTAGAATCTGTTCCCTATGAAACTATTTAGGATGGTCTATGTGAAGTGCAGTGCTTAAATCCCATCAAATTTGATGCTTTTCCATCAAAATCATTTTGCATCTCCTTCTGTTGAGAATATGCTATGATCAATTTAGGTTCAAGTTTAAATACTTTTTTCTTGAACAGCATAACTCATCATCAGATGATATATATGGATGATAAAATAAGAATCAGCCTGTCATTATTTATCAATCAACATGATATCCGAATTTGCACAAGTAATAGCATGATCAATTGGAGCTTCTGTCAATAGATAGAAGAAGTGGGTCACCGCTCTATGTGAGATCATGAGCTGTTGGAGCCAACAGTCATCAAACTATGATGCCATGCGATGATTGTTTTGGTGACGCCGGAATAAGTAGCGCATCAGCTGCGGCCAATGAATAGGAAGATAAAGTATCCAAAAATAGCAAGTGTTATTTTCGGATAAATATTTTCTTTTGTTCTTTGTTGCATACAAAACAGAATATAGGTCTGAAAGTAGGGCTTCATATTTTCAGGGTCCCTATTTGCCAACAAACATTGAATTCTAGCTATGATGTGACTTACTAAATGGGTTTGTTCACAAGAGCCTTGTAACTGAAGTGTGCCAAATGGAATAGCTAATAGAAAATGGCATGATACTGTTTGATAGTCATACTATACTGTAAACGTAGAAGTTTCTAGAAAATGCCATATTATATCCTGTCAGCCGGGCCATTCTAAGGATTTTTATTAAAGCTGTTCCATAACACATCAAATTTTGTATTTGATATATCATGGCAACTCCTGTTTCTTCATGTGCTATTGTCATGAAGGGGAAATAGACCATCACTATATATGACGGATATGAGGCCACACATTGTGATGATATCAGGGATTAATTGAAAATACTGACATCAAAGACCAGATTAGAATAAATAAATGGGTTTACACACAGAATCCAACTCAGATTTAGCAAGGAAGAGTCCTTCATAGGCCCCTGTCTCTTAATTAGACTTGACATGCACACCTTTGAAGAAGTCCCATTCTTACTGAATGGGATCTGGTAGACTTTGGCTGCGGCTTACTATACGGCAACCAGTTGCTTTCAATTGAAATCAATGTGTCACTGACCCGTGCTTTGATTTCAAAGACATGACTTCGATTGTGATTTCAATCAACTAATGTACATGTCCCTGACTTTACCAATGTATACAAAGGCAAATGTGTTAGAATTGGAGCTTTATGTCTGGGACCATATAACATGGAGCTGGATAATTTGCATTGCGCTTGCCTTGAGCTTGTGGCAATCACATGAGGTTGGTACACGATTTCTACCTACCTATATACTAGTAGAGATAAAGTAACTATAAGTATAGCACTATAACAATGTAACTATGAAGATAACAATGTATCTATGTACAACAGGTAAGTACAAAGTATAGGACAAGGTAGCTATGAACAATAATAGAGACAATGAGTTTGGCTATATGTGGCTGTAGGTAGCTATAGATAATTTATTTAAGTAAAACAATAGTTGTCCCTGAAACTGATATCAAATGTATATCATGAATTCCAACAAAATGTATAATTTGAATCACACTTTCAAGCATTTGTTTGACTTTCAAAAAAAAACATAACAACTGACTTGCCCTTGCAATTCAGATCACACTTTAAATCAAGCTTTAAATCCAACTTCAAAGCAAGAATGTGAATTAAACAAGAATAAATAAAGATACTCAGGCTCTGATTTACATGTTCTTGTGTTAAAGGAATTGTTGTAAGGAAGACCAAAACAGCTCAACAAGTAGACATTGCTAAGGGGATGAAACATTACGAGGCCGACTTGTTCTTACTTATGGCGAGTCGCAGTGTGGCAGTGCAAATTACCATGAGTTATATCCATTTGGCATATCGCTTATCTTATCTTACTCTTATATTATTATGATGGCTTACACGGCCTCGTACCTGCCACAAGAAGCAATGGCCATATTGCTTCATACAGTCACAAGCAGTGGACAAATTTTGGGCCACTGTACGACTGCTTAGATTTTTTTTTTTTGTGATGTTAAAGACCAATTTATAATAGTACACATGGTGGCATAGATCGACTATGCCACTGTGGGGTAGGTAAGAAAAGTATAAGAAAGTCCAGAGCGCTTGCTGAATGACAATGAGAACAAGGGTGAAATAATATTAGTAAATGCTTCAAATTTTGCCAGTTGTATGCAGTTGACAAAATTTAGGCCACTGTACAACTACTTAGATTTTTGTTTCATAATGTTAGGAAAAAGACCAATTTATAATATAGTACACACAGTGACATGGATTGACAATGCCACTGCAGGCTAGGTGAGCAAAATATAAGAAGTTCAGAGGGAAAGGGATGAAATAGTTACCAGCCATATGAATCATTGCTTGTTGTTTTGAATTGTGATTTAAATCAAAGGGTGCGTCACTGACACATTGATTTCAATTAAGAGATGTTACTACTATACTGTAATTATCTGTAGATGAACTAGCAGAAACCCGTGCCGTTGGCATGGAGCAACATATCCTGTGCAGTTTATGTAGTACTAAGTTACATGGAATCTCTTGCTCAACATTTTGCACCAGAACCATGACAGCATGTGTGACCACCATCACTCCCTGTTACGAATCGTAACCCTCTCAACCAGGCAACCAGCTCGGCATGGACACTCACAAACAGCGGTGGCACTGCAGAATACTCAATGCATCGGAAACACAGCATCCCAATTCATTTTCTTAATTTATAAAACATAGCCTTCCCTTTACTTCTGACTCTCGGTGACTTAAGTACTTTTATGACTACTTAGTGACTCTATCTAATGACTGGTAATGACTGGGACTAGTAGTATATAAAGTGAACATGTACTCTAAGTAGCCCCAGCGTTAATATTTTACAGCCCACGTACCTAACAGTCCGACTCATCCAACAAAGTAGTTATTGGCCAATGCCGGTAACTGCTTCCGATTTGTTATAACTCCGACTCCAATTGACTTGTAGTCAATCCGACCATTCAGTTCTCAAAATGCGTCGAGCCGGCACATCAACGCATACATATTCAATCCAATTGAATACCAATACTCCCTTAGTAGCCAGTCTACTCTGTCGGTTCCCTTTAGAGGAGCACGTATCGACTACCCGGAATTCTAGTAATTCCAACCTTCAACTTACTCAAAAGCTTAACCTTCACTGATTAAGTATTAATCAACATTAATTCTACTAATAATTATTACAGTAACTCGAGTCGGGATACGCGTCCTAACATAATATTAACGCTAATTCCGACAAGTAGTATGGCTACTAAAACAGAATTCACTACCGAAACCGATACACAAAACCCCAACTCTTTCAACCAATCCCAAGAACCCCATAATTCCGGGTTCAGCACTTTTACTCCAGAAGGTTATTGGCAAAATAGGTCTCGGAATCGTCAACCCTCCGAATCACCAAGTCGAAATCCGTTTCAAGGCGAAGGAAGGATGATAAGACCCTCTTCTGCTCCACCTAACTCAAACGACCAAGAAGGGAAGGGTAGAAGCAAAACTCCAAACGCACCTTGTCTATTCAATACTCACTTACCGACACCTGATCCTACTGGCCCCAGGAGGTGACATATTTCTCCAGAAAGAACTGGTAACAATTACCGAAATCACGAAAATCTGCGTGATGAAATGCAATCAGTGGAACCAGGATACATTTTTGCTGGATGCTCCTATGCACCTGAATCAATTATGGGCGAAGCACGGATACAGGAGATGCAGATGGAGACTACTCCTGAACCACGTTCACTACAAGAACACCATACTCCCATACTCTCCTTTCCTCAACAAAAATCATCGTCACCATACTTGAACCCAATGAGTCGAACCCCTCCTAACCTCCCAAATCCCATGCCTCATAACTCTCCACACTCATCCAATGGTTCGTCGATCCGTATCCTTCAACCCTGGGAATCAAGAGATCAGGTAATACTACCGTCCAAACTGCATCCATTTAATACCTGGACTTACCAGTCGCAATATGACTTGGCAATGGGTGGCGCTTTAAACCCCAATCAACCTGCATTAACAACAAATTCATCCCAACCTAAACGGTACCCGACTCAACATGATGCACTTGAGGACGTTGGAAGACAATGTAGAAGACTGGGAGAGGCGTTAGGAGTTTGCGGACTAAACAATATGTCCTTGGAAGATCATATCCAATCAGTCCGTGCGTTAGCAGAGGCACGAGAAATAGACCTACCTATATGGGTCGCCTCTCAAATCCGGGAAATGGACGTCAACCGTGAATTAAATCGACTGTACACTATCATCCGCCAACCTGACGTCGTATTGGTTGCACCAGAAGACCTGTCCCTCCCTGACCCATGGGGACTGACTCCACGAGTGTCCTCACCGTCTTCTATACCAAGCTGCTTGAGTTGGCAACAACTTGAACAGCAAAGGGCATTGGAAATGGAGATAAAGCGAGAAAAATGGCGAGAGAGCATGGCCGACAGGGTAAGAAGTAATGCCTCGGACGTCCTACAACAAAGGGGACTAGAACATCAACCAGATCAGTGGAGACCCTACGTACATTCGGAAGTAGAACCCATCCCGCGACCAACAAATCCAGCAGTCCCATCGACGACCATTTATCCTTCTTCTTCCATCACTGAAACTAATCCCTCAATCCCAAGAGTCAAAATAGTAGAGCCGACGGAAACAGAACACTCAAATGAAGGAAGGATGGAGCCAAATTATGTTGGGAGTCCGTCGGAATCTGGTATAAACTTGGGAAAGACTTATCAGTATCAAGACGTACCCCTTCACCAAGCACCAGCCCAACCCACTTTAAAGTCAGGAAATCTTCGACCTGAGGGCTATAAGTACACTCTATTCCCAAAGAAATTGAATCAAGATACAAACCTGAGGCAATCCAGACGACCACTTCGAGAGATACTTGAAGATGTGGAAGGGGAAAGAAAGAAAGAGAACGTGGGAACGCGGATCCATAAATCGACAATTAAGGATCGCTCATTGGGTAACGACTCATATCACCGAGTTCCCATTAGGCAAACTTCGTACTCACAGGCTTCGGTACCAATCGATAGACCAAATTGGTCAGATGATAGACAAAATATGGCCGAGGATGAGAAGAGAATTGAGGAATGGGAACGACAAGGAAGTCATCAGGATAGGACATATCAAAATCCTTCGGGAGGACTACCCGATTCTTCTGATAGAACTCCATCAGGCGCTCCTCCCCCACCTCCTCCTCCTCCACCTTCCCCTTCACCACCAAACCCAACACCCCCACCAAATAGAGCCTATTATAGAGGAGATCCCGACCCAGTCGATCCTCTGGCTTTGAATACAAAGTTGGATAACTCGGCACGCATAAGAAGTAAGGATCAGATGGATGACAAGAGCACCCGTGATGCAATAGCATGGGAATCAAACTTGGAAATCAGAAAACCCACCGCTTTTGATGGATCGAATCGGGAGTTGTGGCATCCGTTCCTAAGCGATTGGTATAGGATGTTTTCCACAAAACCAACGATTTACTCAACAGATCAATCTCAAGTGACTTACACATCCTCATGGTTCACCGGCACCGTGGCAAGATATTATCAAAATCAAGTTGAGCAGGGAATGGAGAATGATTTGTGGATCCCAACACTACACGAATGGCCGGTATTCATTAAGGAGTCTGGCCGCATATTCGGGATCCATGCTGAGGTCTTGCATGCTCAGTCATTGTTGGATAGAGTAATCCAACAGTTTGGAGAATCGTTTGCCGATTTTATAGTCAGATTTGGGAATGCAGCGCTAAAAACCTTATACAACGATCCAGCCAAACAATGGAGGGGGAATTTGCGTCTTCAATATTCGACGAGACCCTCGAGGGCTCGGGTCTAAACGAGGGGGTACTGTTACGAATCGTAACCCTCTCAACCAGGCAACCAGCTCGGCATGGACACTCACAAACAGCGGTGGCACTGCAGAATACTCAATGCATCGGAAAGCTACTATGCATCACCAATCTCGAGATTTCTCTGTGATTTATAAAACGATAGCCTTCCGTTTACTTCTTACTACTCGGTGACTTGAGTACTTTTATGACTAGAACTGTAGTGATCTCTATTCTAATCGAGTGGTAATGACTGGGACTAGTCCAGTATATAAAGTGAACATCCGTACTCTACGTACTAGCTTCGAGCGTTAATATTTTTCAGCTTCACGTGACCTAACGGTCGCGTCTCATCCAATTACAATTTGTTAGCTTCCGGCCAATGTCTGGGTAACTGACCTTGCGATTTGTTATGCCTCCGTCTCCAATGTGACTTGTACAACGTCAATGTCGACCATTGCGTATTTCTCAAGTCATGCGTCGAGCTCTGCAGCATCCAACGCATACATATTCTCATCACAATTGCAAAATAAACCAAGCTGCTCCCTTAGTATGCCAGTCTTGACTCTGTTACGAAGTTCCCTTTAGAGGAGCGCGTATCGTACTTCCTTCGGGTCTATGAACCCGGAATTGGCTAGTACTTCCAACCTACTGCGCACACTTACTCATAAGCTTAACCTTCACTGTGGTTAAGTAGGCTTACTCAACACTTAATTCGTACTGATAATTATTAAAGTAACTCGAGTCGGGATACGCGTCCTAACACTCTCTTAGCTTTGCATCTGTGGACTTCTTCAGAGTTCTTTGAGCCTTCTGCCCTTTGTTTGGACTTTCTTTTGAACTTTCGTCATCGCAAGATTGGATAATCTACTGATGGTTGATCTGGTGTCAAACATCGTGCAAACTTTTTTGTGCTTTCCAGTTTGTAAGTTCAGCCTTGAGCTGAGTTCCTGATTACGTACAAATTACTGCATTCCTTTTTATGGAATCGTTTTTTTTGCTCGACATTTCACCCGACTACGCATACATAGATAGTCGCATCTATGGAGCCGTGGTAGAATGTTAGTAGGAAGAATCTCTTCATAAAGTTCAGTAGCTGACCAGCATCCGGTCCGACCAGTTTTTCTCTTGTATGTACTTATCTGCATCTGGATTATCCGCCGGCAGGTTTCCGGGCATCCTGTGATTTTCAAATTTTCGAGTTGTTTGCCTGAGTTAATATGTCAACGTCAAAACATTTCTATAATAGATAATAAAAATAGGGAAAATTTTATTCAGACACTCCTATAGCACCATCAACCCTTATTTAGCAGTCCCATGATTTCCGGCCATCAATCTGGACCTCGCCGCAAAAAGGCCGGCACTTGACCGGATTCCCAAGCCCACGGGCGCCCAAAATCTTCTGGCAAATTCCGCCGCTCTAATCGTCGGTCAGCTCGTCTGCAAGTGTCCTAGAGATGGGCACGGAGCCCAGAAGGAAAAACTTGTAACGTGCCCTGTGCTCAGCAACACGAGAGAAAAGAATAGGTGGTCACGGAGGTGCCCTGAACTCAGCAACGCCTCCTGGATAAAGATTGGGTTCGACTCGAAAGGGCTACTATATATCAAATAGAACAAGGACATGAAAAAAGAAAAAACATATCAATGTACACATATTTAAGTTTTAGAATCAAAGAAGATCAGGGGAACTAGGGAGATGATAACGCGAGGAAGGAACACTACAAGTAGTGACGATAGAAAGTTGGGTGGAGAGGAATCAAGGAGCAGGTGCGGATGCGGGTAACTGCGAGCAGCGGATGCAGGGGCATACCTATAGTACATAGATATAAAAGAGATGAGTAAGAAAATGATAGGTTCTTAAGAGGATATTTTTACGTACCAGAGGACTCGAGAGAAAAGAGATGAGTGGGGATCTCGAGTCCTCTGAAAGTTAGTATAAAGCGGCCGGATAAAATACCAAAAAAGGAATAGTATGAAAAGAAAAGGAGTGGGGTATGAAGAGGGGTTACGGAGACCATGATCACAAGGATCGAGCCACGGAGGCAAAAATGGACAGCCCTGGGGTCCTGCGCACGGAGCGTTGAGAGGGTAAAAGAGATGGACTTGGAGGAGAGACTCACGGCCGATTAGTTCATTGTAACTCACCGGCCGATTAGTTCATTGTAAAATAAATCTTAAATAAATCTTTAAAAAATAACTAATCGTCGGTCGGCTCGTCCGCAAGTGTCCTAGAGATGGGCACGGAGCCCAGAAGGAAAAACTTGTAACGTGCCCTGTGCTCAGCAACACGAGAGAAAAGAATAGGTGGTCACGGAGGCGCCCTGAACTCAGCAACGCCTCCTGGATAAAGATTGGGTTCGACTCGAAAGGGCTATGGAGCCTATGGAATGATTGAGTTTAAGATGGGAGAGTCGAGTGAGAAGTGGGAAGGGATTAAGAAGAGTGAGTTGATTTGTTGTGAAGAAGGAGAGCCGCTAGCACAGAGGCATGTTTGCGGATATAGATCTTGAAAGCGTCTGAGGACCATCTACCGATAGCTTGAATTTGCTCCATAGTATAACCCAGTAGAGCATAATACGTAGCTCCACCCGACCTGAGAGAGTGACCTGCAACGTCCTCGGGAAAGAATATTTTAAGACGCCGAATAAACCAACTCCGGGTAGGTACAGAACCATCCGCACGAGCCCATAAGTTTGGGTGTACAGGAAACTTGCTGTCTCGAGATTGTATATACCTGTTGAAAATATCAAAGGCTTCAACGGTGTCCTCGCGCCGGTCTACTCGGACAACGTTCCCATCAAATGTTTTATCCGCTTTATGAGTTGGCAGAGTGAAGGAAGATGGGTTTCTGTTATGACCAACGATGACCTTAAGGTCACCTTGCAGAACTCCTGATGCTTTTTTGTGTCGGGGTAAACAAGTTCACCAAGACGCATAACCGCTAGGAATCCAATAAAAATGATTGATAGAAAAAGGAGGTCGTCATGGGACAGTTTGTCGCCCATTTGTTGATGAACGGAAGATAATTCGTCTCTTTCCAGAGCTCGTTTGCGCTTTGCGGCATATTGGTGCCGCTTCTTGCATCCCTTCAACGTTTTGCGGACAAGTGAATGGACACGGGCTTCTCGGACATGCAGGTAGAAAGGCTCGAGGTCGTGGCAAATGCCAGAGAGGTAGGTTGAGACAGATGGTGGTTTGATGAAGTGGCTCATGTATGCGGTGTAGAGGCTGAGTGTGTCGGGAGTTGGTTCAATGTCGAAACCATGATTTTGACAAAATTGGTAATAGGACTCGGTAGCCGAAGAATAGCTTGATTTGGAAGAAGGGTCGATAGCAGCATTGAGTGCGAGCGCACGCTCATGTAGGAGGCGCTCATGGGTCCAGGTTTCACATTTCTTGCGATTCCCAGACCCGGTCAACGAAGGAATCATGATAGGGTTGCCCCCAGCGTTAATTGAGGGGATATGAACGATGTAATGATGGCCGAGGGGAAATAATTATATACTACCTCGTTTTGGAAACAAGATAATGCATCCGCGACAGTGTTGTCCTCCCCAGGAATATGAACAACACGGAGCTGGGAATGAGAGCACAACAAGTAGTTGACAGCTGTGAGAAGAATGGGATTGTACTTTGGAGTCGCTTTCAGCTTATGAAACATATCGACCGTGTTCGTGTTATCAGTATAAATGACGATCCGAGAAGGAGGTGGATCCGAAGAGTCGATAGCGAAAGACAGAGCGGATAATACTGCTAGCGCCTCGAAATAGAAAATCCCAGGTGATGTATCCTCCACCCGATGTTGGAACCCTAACTGAGAATCACCAAACCTCACCCAAAAACCTAAACCATTCGGGCAAGCATCGCAGTACAAAATAATTTCTGCATCCGCTATGGACCAATCCTCTGAATACAACATCCTCACCCCATCGCTCTCCGCCATATGATTAATCATCCATCGTAACTCTCTACACATCGCCTTGCTCACCCAGATACCCGCATTTGGGTCAGACTTCCCAGCTATCTTGTGATACAGTTGGGATAGACCTGGGCGAAGTAACGGATACACGTTAAATGCCCAGTTGCACCAACCCGCAATCTGCTGGTACTCTCGCAAGGGGCGACGTTCACGAAAAACAGCAAAAGTGGAGACAGCGGCTACAAGGTCGGCTTTTGAACAATCGGACATGGAAATGGTCATGGCGTTTGGGTCGACAATGAAACCGATGATAAGTAGGACCAAACCGAATACTTGTTTGGGGGCATCGTGTGGAATCCCGAGTTCGTCCCAAAGCTGCAGTAGTTTGACCTGCTTCTCGGGCAACTGTTTTTGGTAAGGCTCATACCATAACATCCTCTCTGCTTCTTCAAACCCAAAATTGTCGTCCACATATGTGAATATATCCTCCAACATCTTTACAAACATGGCAATCCATGCTGCCAATCCCATTACATGACCCCAAAGTCCACCTGCACCTCGATCTCCGAAATTATTACACCTATCCACATGAAAACCGTCATCTATCTTCACCACCTGCTTCATCTGCCACCTAGGGTCCATAGGAATGCGACGGTATGCTTCAGAAACATCCGATTTCCATACAACGAGCCTAATTTCTTTGCCAAACTTCTTCCGAAAACGAATGAGAGCTGCACCGAGATCATGTAGATTATCGAGTGGAACCCGTACTTTGTCGCGAGGAATAAAAGAATTGATGGGAAAAGCAGGAGCGCTATGATGGACGGTCATACGGAGCTTGTCGGTATTTGGTTTTGGTACGACGACAACTGGCACTGACTGCATGCCAGGCAATAGTTTTGGGAAGCGACGAGAAAATCTCCTCTTTGACACCTCAATTTGCGCTTGGGCACACGAAAATTTGACATGGTCCTTGTCTCGAAGAGGGTAAGAACGGTCAAGAGTGATGGGTACCTCAGGACAGTTAGTATTTGCCCAAGGCCAAGCGCCATAGCGGAGCACCCGTAAGATAGAATCTCTCCAGGGACGATTTGGATGGGAGTTAGAAAGGCGTTCGAACGCCTCAACACGCAATGGGGTGACAATCGCAAAAAGGTGAGGATTTGCACGAATGGTATTCAATGTGACTGAATTAGTTACTTCATACTCCGGAACCGATGGGAGCGGTTCCATGAACTCGGTCATTTCGGCCAAGGTCAACTTCTTTCCTTCTTTGCTTTCAACCTCTTCACTCGACCACATCATCTCCCTCGCATACGCCGGACGCCTAGCTAGACTTCTCGACCTATCCCCTCTCAAAAATACCTCAACTCCTTCACTGCCTCAAACTGGACCCTCGGTTTGGGCAATCCTTTCCCATGTGTTCACCACTCCGACAAAAGGTGCAGATATGGATGTATCTGCAATTTCGAGCTGTTTCGGAGCATTTTCCAGAGTTCCACCGACGGCAGATGTCCGAGATATCAATACGGCGTCGTTGACAAGGGGCAGAGCTTGGTCCAGCTCCATTAACGGCTCCAGAGATACTGGCTGCATTAGAGACCCAGGTAATGTATAGGTCTTGGAACGAGGGGACGTCTGATAACAAGAGATCCCTTCGCATGGAGACGCGGTGACGGATGGCTTTGTCAAAATTGATGACATTTGCATGGGATGCGAGGGAGTTTGAAAAGGCTTTGAAAAGACCGGTAATGTACTTCCCATACTCTTGTCTTTCATTCCTTCTCCAAGGCATGGTGTACTCGAGAACCTCGCAATACATCTCCCATGCGATGACCCAGTCTCCGTGTGTTCTAATCTTTCTTGCTGGAGTTTTGACCCCGAATTTGAGCTCTCCGTCTCCAAGTTTGATGGATTGTTTAGAGTCGTAGTCAAGGGTAACCGTGCTGGTGATGAGAACGTCGAAGTCAACAGGTTTTCCCTTGAAGTGATTGGTCCACTCCGAATCGGGGAATTCTGGACATTTTGGTTGGGCAAGGGCTGAAGATTTGACAAGTGAAGGGTCCCTTCTCCAGTTAGCAAAGGTGAGTCGGTTTCTATCGACGACAGATTTGGAAGGGAAAGGGACGGCTCCTTTGGGTAGGAGCCACGCAAGATGTCGTTTGTCGACCTTTTCTCGAACGAGTGAGTTTTCGTCCTCTGTTCCAGCTTTGTCCTCGTCACTCTGAGATCCTTCTCCAGATGATCCATCCTCTGCGCTAGATGAACGAGCTCGCTTTTTCTGATTATCGACCTTCTTTCCTTCTCGCTCGGGCTTAGGGACTGCCTTGAGTTTAGTGTCGGCATCCTCAAGAAGTTTGTAGTAGAAGTCGAGTGCTGTGTTTCGTTTATCCCTGTTTTCATCTCCTGCCAATGCACTGACGATGGCATTTTGGATTCCGAACCACGACCACATCTTGCCTCTCGAACCAAGCTCAAACTCCTTGATGAAGCCCAGGCACCTGTCGGCAACGGTCTGGTCAATCCCTCCAGATGATCTGCTAGACGACTCAAGAGACTTGGGGTCGTTTCCAACGGTTGGTCTGTTAACCGACCCAGGAGACTCGGTTGTGTTGGAGGCATTAGAAGCGGATTGAGCAGAAAGTTCAGATGGTCCAGAGAGTGTCGCAGAAGAAGGTAGATTGGAAGGCACGGATGTCTCAGACATAGTCCGAGCGCTGAACGAAGTGATGTATTTAAAAGTGTAACGCGAGCGTGCAGAGGGATACACTATAGTACATAGATATAAAAGAGATGAGTAAGAAAATGATAGGTTCTTAAGAGGATATTTTTACGTACCAGAGGACTCGAGAGAAAAGAGATGAGTGGGGATCTCGAGTCCTCTGAAAGTTAGTATAAAGCGGCCGGATAAAATACCAAAAAAGGAATAGTATGAAAAGAAAAGGAGTAGAGTATGAAGAGGGGTCACGGAGACCATGATCACAAGGATCGAGCCACGGAGGCAAAAATGGACAGCCCTGGGTCCTGCGCACGGAGCGTTGAGAGGGTAAAAGAGACGGACTTGGAGGAGAGAGACTCACCGGCCGATTAGTTCATTGTAAAATAAATCTTTAAAAAATAACAAATGCCCACCGCTACCTGTTCTCAATGTACACGGTAAAAAATTGTCTATACAGGGCCTGGGTGTAAGATCAGATTAGTCATTTTCAAGGCCAAAAAAAGCGACAGCGCTGACGGCGCCATCCCCAAAACTCGACTCACGATGCATGCCTTGTCTCATAAGCTTCAAATATTGACATAACATATGCTTTAGATCTGGATACCATTAATGTATCTAGAAACTCACTAAATCCTAAAATGAGTTTCGGCTGCCCTCGTATCATGAACAGGTACTAAACATTACTCATACTTAATCAAACATGCACATATAGCCTAAAATTGCGCTCAAAACTGACAGACGGTGAATGTGGCAGGTCAAAGTATCCTGACTTTGAAAATTTCTTCAATACTGTCACTTTGAATAAAGGGTTTGTTTTTAAAGCATTACCTAGTAACATGAAGAAAAAGGCACTGGTGACTGTCATTGTAATCATTACTTTCAGTGACCTGTCATGAAGGACAATTGTGCAGCATGTACAAGACCAAATCAAAGGTGATGATAGATGATAAGATCTACCTAAAAGGTATAGTTCCACAACAATGATAAAATTAACAACATGCCAAATGGTCTAACCCCAATCACCTATGCAGCTTGGGTTGAGTAAAGACATATCCTTCCCTCAGTTGGCCTTGTAAGTGGTTGGACATATTAGAGAAAAAGCTTTGGACTTACAGATCACAGTCATTAGCATTGAAAGATTGGTGGTTTGTCTGTGTTCCTGGCCTCTCTGTCTTTCAATACTTTATAGTTAGCATAAGTAAGTACATTCCATAATGCCATTAGCTAGATAACAAGAGAATGTGTTTTCAGAAATAAGTACTTAATTTTTGGGGGGAGTCATCATTTTATTTTTCACACAAATACCAAACCTGGATGTGAAAATGGATTTTTAAAACCTTATATCCAGTAGCGGTCTTTTTTACAGAGACTAAATAACATGCAAAGGTCCTGTAAGTTAAAGGGAAAAAAAAAGCCGCTGAATTGTAAGATTTTTTGGCTGCGGACACTGTTTAACATGCAAAGGTCCTGTAAGTTAAAGGGAAAAAAAAAGCCGCTGAATTGTAAGATTTTTTGGCTGCGGACACTGTTACGGATTCTTATACCTCTCATGGGCATGCTTTTACATCTCTGCAATCATAATTTGTCGTGTTTCCCAGGGTCTGACCAAATTTGTAGTCGTTCCGAGGTCCCGGTATTCATAGTCACCAAATTTGGGATGGTAGCTATAGCGTGGGTGAACCATTTCCTTTTTTCAAACAGGAGTGAACGGATCACAACATTCGTGAGCCCCAGTCCCTCCTCCTCCTTACGTCGGAGTTGGGGATTATGTCTATATAGTAAATTTTTGAAGAGGACTCTACCTACAATTGTAGTACATGTATTTAGGGACCAACTTACAATTATCTAATTGCTGTGGCCTGCCGCCTGCAAATCTTTTCAGGCAAAGATAGTTGCTTTCTGATTTGTCTTTTCCAAAAGATAATTGAAGTATTAGACTAAACCTGCAACGCGAAATTTGACCCATATTTTATTCATTGAAACACCCAAATTTTTAGACCCCACTCTATAAGTGAAGTTTCAGTGATCATGCACAAATCTGATTCAATTGGGAGCACTACAGGCCGGGAAAACATTTAATCACTGCTATCTCACTGCTTTGTGCTTTTCAAATAGCCCCATAATATTTTATTCATAGTTTGTTGTAGTTTTGTTGTTTGGGGCCGCCGTTTTTCATGATGTGGTCTATTTAGAACACAGAAGACCACATTTACATAAGGGAAAAATTGAACTTTTCTAATCTTAATAATCCTTGTTTCCTGTTAAGTAGTCTCACCTGAAATGGCTATGGGACAATCAAATGGCATGGACACTTTCCATGCCTATGTTTACCAATTTTCCCATTCAACATTGCAAATGCAGTCTAAAGATCAGTAAAAATTAGCTGTCTTGTGTATCTTGTCTTTGGAAAAGGGATGAATACTTATTCTATAACAAAGAAGATTTTACTGTTAAATAAGATTCCCTTTTCAGGGAAAAGGTATGCTAAGACAGCTACTCAATCTTGTTGTCTTACATTACGAGGCCGGAGTTTACAAAGGACTTGTCCTTACTAGAATTGAGCAAAGTGATTCATAAAATGAAACTTGAGATAGTTCCTATATAGCCTGGGAATCGTTCCTGCCAGCTTGCATGGCCATTCCCCCCAAGTTGACTAAATAGTAGAATTATGGCAAGCTTCATTGTGATCAAGTTCACATAGTCGCTGCAAAAAGTCTGTAACGTCTTGCAGGTATAAATCAGTAAGGATTCAACTACAATTGGAATTAGAGAGACTATTGTTACCAAAATCATAATTTTGGTCATTTCGAGGGGATGAGGGGGAATGAAGATCTTTAAAGGGTAAAGAGAGATCTCAAATATTTTTTTAAATTGACAGATATACCCATAGTAAATTCATCATTTGCTTGCTCTGGAAAAAGGGAAGGGTCATGTTCTGTGAGGACAGAGGCTGTTGACAAAAAACTAAGCCGTCACAACAAAATTGCGCCAAAATAAATTGTGTTATCTGACCATGAATCCCTAGTCTTTGTGAGTAACCATAATGGAAACCTGAGCAACCATTAAAAATAAACCCTGACCATTGAGAAAAGTTTTACCTTGATCCCCGTTGTGTATGAATGAAAAACTGATTAGGCAAGACAGAACCACTTTGAGCTAATTGTTCTTTTTCTCATCGGAATCTCTGACTTTGACTGCGAGGAATAGGTGCAGAAGGGTCCTGGACATCTAAAGGAGAATATAGTTACATACTTGGAACGGAGAAGGGCAAATAACTAACTGATTGAAAAGACCCCATTGTCAGTATCCTGTCAGGAGGGTGGTTCTCGTCTTGGCAATGATGTGTTCTCCGAGTTTGCATTGCTAAACAATGAGTGCTCTCAACATTGCTGTGAAACTTGAAAAAGGAAATAAACTCTATTACTCGCAATCAAAATATAAGGGCATGTTCGTGTGCAACCACTTGGGTCCGCTGGTGTCTGCTGACCCACCAAATTTACAACATTAAGCCTTTTTCCCACATGTGAATCACCATGAATGGTTGTAATTTCGGTGCCCATACCAGACAAAAATAAAAAAAATGTGACCATGGTGTAAACCACAGTGAACCATGGTGCACCAAGGTGAGCCATAGTGCACTGCAGCACTGTGGTTCAGCATCAATGTGAACCCATGCTGAACCACACTGATTGTTTGGCACTTTGTCATAGTGCGAGTCAATGCTGTACTAATAATAAAACATCAGTACCATTCCCTACGGATAGAGATTGAGACAAGTCCACTCGCGGGTAACTTGCACTCGCTACCCGCAAGTATTTGTCCCAAAAATATGATACTCGCACTTGCCATAAACCCGTGGGAACAGGTACCCGCCACCTGTGAGTTTAAACTTGCGGGCAGGCAAGTATGCAGGTACTTGCAGTGAGGCAAGTAACTCGCGAGTACTTGCAGGTAACCACAAATGTAAAAGAGAAATATTGAAAAAACATGTTCAATATATGTACTCTAATCAGAGCTATCACTACCATTCTTTTCGCCCTCACTCTTATCCTCGTCATCAGTATCTAATATCTCTACCACCCTTTTCTCCTTGCCCTTGCCAGTGTTTTGAGTGCCAACGCATTTTTGTTTCACTGAAATACTTTGCCAATTTGTCCATCGGAAGTAGAATTTGTCGGTTCCAGGACCCAATGGTCATCGCTGTACAAATGCTCTCATCCTTGGGATTATAGCATCGCTTACTGACCATGAGGCCTGCCCTAGAGAAATCCTGTTCGACATCTGTAGAAGCCACTGTATAATATTAAACAGCTAGTGTAGGGTGGCAATTTCAGTCAAGAACACAAACCAGGAATAGAGAGAAGGTCAATTGCCATCTGTGTGAGGTGGGGATCCACACTATCAATCTTGCTCTTGAGTTTAAGACACCACCACTTTAGGGGGTCTCCTTGAACAGCCTTGTTATTCTTGAGGTCGACTAGAGGGGAAGCTAGATACTCTTCTAGCGCGTCAGCCTGGACTGACATGGAAGACTGCGATTCAAAAAGCTCTGCAAAAGGGTCATCTTCATCGACAGGAATTGATTGTGGTGTGAACGGTTCGGGGTCAGCACTTGGCTTGTACCACTGCTCATAATGAGCATGAAGGACAGTCTTAGCGCCAGATAACCATGAATCAGGCCATTGTACATTGGGCTCATGACTACTCAAGATACTAATTGGCCTGTTGGTGATGAAGCTTTGTTGTAGTCTAGACTGTGAATAGCACTGAAACCTTGGCAGACATATCCATTTTCATCCCGTTTTCATTTGAATATCAGCTTCCCTTTCAAGATCTTTCTTCCTTCAGGGACAGCAGAGTGGGGTATTAGGTTGTATACTTTGTGTTGTTTTATGTAATTGAATTCGTTTTCACAACCTTCTATCCAGGCTTCTCGTTCCACAATGTTTTCGAGTGCTTCTTTCAACGATTGTGGGTCATCGGGCCCCGGGGTACTTGGCATCAAAACCATTCTCATCGGCTGCTCCAGCAATGATTTCGTCACACCATGCGTGAGTAGTGTTGGTGTCTTCCTCATCATTGATCTCCTCCAAGGTGACCTTTTTGGTCCCTTGTTTTGCTATTCTTTCAGCCTTTTTCCGCTCAGCGCTTGCCCTTGACTCCTCAATGGCTTTTTCAAGCTGGTTCGGTTTTGGGTCTCTTTGTCGCTGAGAGCGGCGTTGAGTAGTTTTGGCTGGGTGTTGTCTTTCTCGGTCAAGTGTGGTGAGTCACTTTTGCTGTCACTTCCACTGTCGCTTTCAGGTTCTGATGTTTCTGGCAGAGGCTTCGATGGTTTTGGATTTGGATGGTTGTGGGAGGTGTTTTCATTGACTTTCTGTGCAGGTTTGACCGATCGTGGGATGGTGTCTTTCGACTCAATGAATCGCACATGATAGGAGGTTAGGACACGGTGAGATGGTCTGTGGTAGCATGTGAATGCTTTTGAGTTCAGGGAGTATCCAATTAGGATACACTTGAGGGAACACTCATACATCTTTGGGTTGTGATGGTTTTATATTAGGACAAAGGCTTTGCATCCGATTTCGTGAAGGTGGGAGATGTTTGGTTTACGTTTGTGAAGGGCTTCAAAAGGGGTTTTGTTCTTTAGAGAACGTGTTGGGGTGTGCCAGCTTAGATATGCAGCAGTTTCGACAAAATAGTCCCAGAGGTTTGGTGGGACATTGGTGGCAAGTCACATTGCTCGGGCACATCCAAACAGGGTACGATGACTTCTTTCTACTTTGCCTATATGTGCTGAGGTATAGGGTGCGGTCTTTTCCAGTTTCGCGCCAGTCTCCTTTACCCATGCCATCATCTCATTTGTGTCTAGTTCACCACTGTCTATTTGCCATACTGCAATCGGCCATTTCGGAAATTCTCGCTCTTTCTGTTTGGCCCACTCCTTCAGCTTCGTAAATGCTGCACTTTTCATCGTGAGCGGAATTGACCAGATCTCATTCGTATGTTCATCAACAATTTCCATTGAATATAGATTATGTCTAGTGGACAGTACATCTTGGGGACGAGCTAGATCAACATACACTATCTGCAGGGGACGCTTTGCTATGGGTCCTTCTCGGACTTTAGGTACTGGTGTTTGTGTCTGTTTCCCCTGTATGTGGTGTGAGCATGTTGGTGGTTCCAGTGACAAGTTGATCTTCATACCTTCCACCAGTTTGTTCTTTGCAAGGTGTTTCACTGATTCAACACCAACATGCCCTAGTTGTTTATGCCACGTGTCAATGTCCATGACTGCAGTGAGGGTAGTGTCATGATGATAGGATTGGAGGGGGGTTTTATTGTCCAAGGTGTATATCTTCTTGTCATGACGAGTACCGGTACCGATAATTTTCTTTGTGGCTTGGTGGACGATTTCGCAGCCAGTGCTGGTGAAGTTGCACATGTATCCCTTGTCACAAAGATGTCCGACTGACAGAAGACATAGGCTGGCATTGGGGACATATAATACGTTTTCAAACTTTAGTTGGACACCATTCCTTTGTTGTATTCTGATAGTTCTGACACCTGTTGCTTGTACTGTTGTTCCTCCGACTCCTTGGATGGGTTTTGACGGGGTTGGTTTTAGGTCAATGAAGTCGGATCTTTCGGGGGAAAGATGAATGGATGCTCTGCTGTCGATGAACCAGGGGGATGTTTCACTGGTGAGAAGAAGAAGGTCAGGGGTGTTTCGTGAGGAGGTGGTTTCAAGTTTGATCATGGTCATGGAGAGTTTGCTAGTGCTAATGTCTTCATATTTGTTCACAATTTTTCGAAGTTCGTTGTGTGAAGTTACTGCTGAGGCAACGACATCAACTGCTTCATCTTCTATTAAGATGTAGGCTTTTCTGCTCTCATCGACAACCCTTCGTCTTTGTCCCTTCTCTTCTTTCTTCTCTTTTTCTTTTTCTTTTCCCTTTTCCTTTTCCTTTTCCTTTTCCTTTTCCTTTTCCTTTTCCTTTTCCTTTTCCTTTTCCTTTTCCTTTTCCTTTTCCTTTTCCTTTTCCTTTTCCTTTTCCTTTTCCTTTTCCTTTCCTTTCCTTTCCTTTTCCTTTTCCTTTTCCTTTTCCTTTTCCTTTTCCTTTTCCTTTTCCTTTTCCTTTTCCTTTTCCTTTTCCTTTTCCTTTTCCTTTTCCTTCTCGTCCCTCTTCTCCCTTGCTTGGCGCCTTTCCTCTAGTACTCTGTCTCTTCTTCCTTTCATTGGTCCCCCCTTTGAGAAGCATTTTGCCGTTGGGTGACATCCATAGCAGTCAGGAGTGGTGCAGCGGGGTGGTCCTTTTCCAGAGGGTTTAGCTTCTCTCGCTGCGTTGGCAATCTCGTTCTGTCTGTCGGATTCTTTGATTTCCTTTTCAACAGTACGAAATTCCCTTTTGAGAGTGCTAGTGATAGCATCAAGGGATAGGCCAGTGGGGGAAGTGATGTGCGTGTTTAGAGAGTCTCGCATGTTCCGGAGTTCAGGGCTCATTGTGTTCATGAGGATTAGTTTATGGAAGGTGGTTTGGTCAGGGATACCAATGTTGAAAATGTGTTTGACTATGTCAGCAATCTTCTGCATGGTTTCGGTGATGGTGGTATCGCGAGTGACGCAGATGGAGAATGCCTCCTCAATGAGAGTGATCTGCATAATGTTTCCTTGTTTACGATGACGGGCTTTCAGCGTTTCCCACATGTCCTTTGAATTTTTGGAGTCTCGTACATGTTTTCGTTCTGCGGGTACTAGTCGCATCCATATGCATGCCATCACGAGTTGGTCGTTTTTGGTCAATATTTGGAGTTGTTTGGCAGATGACTCTGCTGGTTCCATGACTTTTCCTTGCATGTATCCTTTTAGTTGGACTAGTAGGAGCGCGTCTAGGCAGTTTTCCGACCAGTCGAGCCAGTTTCCCTTTGTCAGGTTGAGTGCATCGAATTCTTGGAATCGTGATGCATTTTTTGCACGCATGAGTGGCATGATCGTGAGTCATGGCAGTTGTTCTATGATTCGTTCAACGTGGGGAGTTCCTTGTAGCTGTGGCTATTGTTATTTGCACGAATCGCAGTCTGATATAGGCTTATATTGACTAATTGCAGTATTCTCGAGGCTTAGAGGGTCAGGTTCTTGTGCACAGTCACTGTCACTCCCCAACAGGTTGCCTAGAATAGGCAGGAGTGCATTGCCTTTAGGTCAGGTCATGACATGACCCAAGCATGGATTGCACCAGGCCTATTAGAAGTAGGTAGAGACTTTATGGAGTCCTGGAAGTGGTAGGAAGCTTCCAAAAACCACCAGATGCAGTAGAACTTTTGTATAACTAAGGATAATATTTCCTCACGACGTTTGCAAAAGTCGAGGACAGCTAGTGGGATCCGGTCCAGCAGCCCGGGCACCTCCAGAAAGCGGTAGAGACGATACCGAAGCGAGGCTATGGCATCTCGGCACCTCAAATAAAATGAAATAAAAGAATAATTACCGGGAGCGTTACACTGTGACATTTTGAACGACCTTACACGACTTTTGTAAAAGTAAAGGATAGTTATTGCAGCATGCTAAATACACCAAAAATGGATTAAAAACCCCTACGCTCCCGTCATTACCATCGCATTTTGACACATTCCTGCTCCCAACTCCTAGTCCTCATTACAGAAACAATATAAAGAACTAATTTAGACTCCGCTTCAAATATCACGTGATCGCGGAACGCACCTCAAGTTTTGAAAAATCCTAAGTCGGAAACCTCTGTCAGTGTTCGGCTATAAAACAACATACTACGTGAAGCCTTCTCTGCAGATGTTTTCTGTTGATATTGCCACCTTTTTTTGTTTTAATCAAATTCATACAAAAAGACATACCTTTCTGCATTTCAAAGCAGTGTACCTATTTCTCAGTCACGGGCATTTTGAAGTATTTAGGTAAATTTTCGGAAATTAGTACAATTAGCGAAACTAGCGGACTATTTTCACCGGGTTATGATAT
Source organism: Dendrothele bispora CBS 962.96 (assembly GCA_004369135.1). NCBI lineage: Eukaryota > Fungi > Basidiomycota > Agaricomycetes > Agaricales > Dendrothele > Dendrothele bispora. The sequence goes on from ML179350.1 coordinate 71,584, forward strand.
TTTCAAAATTTGCTGATTATTTGCGTGGGAGAGTTTTCCTGATGTATAAGATCACTACTTCAATAGGGTGTATTTATGGTGTATTTACTCCACTCAAAAAATCCTTCTAGCAAAACCTAGATTATCTTGTTAAATTATGGTTGAATACATGATCATAGTGCTAACAACTGTTTAAAGGGGGCAGACACCTATAAGTGATATTTGGCTGGTTTTTTGCTGGTGCGGGTGTGGCAGTGTTGTTGACTTATAGGCCATCAGATTCGCAGGCAATGCCCACCACCAGAAAAAGGAAGAGGCTATGAGAGAAACTTGTAAAGGTTGAAGGACAGAGTGACCAGATGTTCTCTCCCACCATGGTCTATAGTATGGAGATATCGAATGTAATAATATAAAAGGAACAACTGATCAAAATAGAAAGCTCAGTGTACAAAAACCTGCTCGACGTTGTACTCTTGCTCGGGCTCGCATATATGCGCAGTTCAGTTCTTGCAGTTTTCTCACTGCATAAGGGGTGATCGGAGTTTGAAATTGCACAGCCTCAAATGCCAGTTCAGGTGGCTGTGCATTGCATTTAGGGTCACTGCTAGATAATGGGTTTCGCTCCGCTCACCCAATCAAAGAGAGAATCCGACTGAAAAGAAAGGAAGCAATTCGATAATCTCCCCCTTAACGAGAGGAGGTAGGACAGTGGCATGTGATTTTACTGAAATGGACAAATAAAAGAGCTCCGTGTATACAAATTTTTGAATGAAATAAACCAGCCACATTTGTGTCGGTCTCAGGTCGAAGTCCCTCCCGAAGTTACAGGTGGCAATCAACAACATACTTGCTCCGGTTCACGACATCAAGTATCCCTCACTTGGTTCTACTTCCTTCAACCTGCACTCCCGTGCTAGAAATTTTGAAGAAACAATTAATAAATGAAAAATGGCGATTTCGACGGGATCGGAATTTTGTATGTATGATTTCGAAACAATAAAGAAAGGTAAAAAGTAAAAGTAAATGAAGGCTCAAACTCCGGTGGATCGTAGAAGGGATGACGTCTTTTTGGGTGACACCAAAGCATTGGGGAAAGTCGATTTAAACGGAAGTAAGTGAGCGTGTCTACGAACTTGTTGACCTGGAGACACCTTCGAACCGGCAATGGGTGGTGCTATCGACTGTCAAGTCAATCTACACCTCCACACTGCAACCTCAGCTTGTCCAAAACTTTCCCACACATCCTTTTAAACAAATCAAACCCTAAACATCCCACACTCCCTCCAATACTCTACCCACCTCTCCGTATCCTTCTCATTCAAACCGTTTGCTTTACCGATAGATTCTCTACAAACTTTCTCCGTCATACCTGTCTCCAACATTCCCATGCCCATTGCTTCTCTCTTTACTCCTGGACCCAAATCTATGATTCCCGCCGCAAAGAAGTCGACGAGTTTGACAGCGGAGACCTTTTCTGCAGCTTGAGGTTTCATAGAGATTTGTTCGAGGGAAGAGTACCATTGGTTGTAAGGTACCAAGGGTATGTTACCACCTAAAGCTTGAGAAAGAGAGGTGAAAAGCGTGTGCCAGGAAGCGAGTGTAGTATGGACGAAGTTGAGATATTGATAACTAGTAGAACTACTGTCTGGATTGGTTTCGGTAGGTTGCAATATGACATCAATAAACTGGACAAAACAGAACCCGATGCAATTGTTGACCAGTCAATTATGGCCGGTCAGAAAATGGAAGGAGGGAAGTCAGCTACAACACATTTTGCGGACAGAGATAAATTGACGATCAAACACCAGATTCGAACTTACCGCATCAGCTGCTACATCCACTGGAAGCCAACTGACCATCACATATTTCGGAAAAGTAGGCAGCATTCCCAATACCGGCCCGCTCTGCACAATCTGTGGTACCCAATCTGTGATATTCCAAGCCCCGTTCACTCTCGACCCTGAAAGCTGTCCGATCCTCAAAATCGATACATGCATCCCAGTAACTTTGGCTGCACCGATCAATACTCGTTCAGCAACCCACTTGGATTCGCCATACCCCATCCCCAATGCGTAGTCGGGATCCAATTCCTTCTCTGGGATTAACTCCTTCTCGTTCGTCCACGCGGAAATCGATGATACAGAGCTCGAAAAGACGATCTGGGCCCCCTTGGGTCCTGCCCCTTTGTTGGAACAAGCCAATCCTAAATCGATCAACGCCCTCACTCCCTTTACGTGGCTCTCGAACCCTCCTAGAGTCATCGAGAAATTAAGCGTCCACGCGTTTGCTACGATTGTTGTGACGGTCTCTACCAACTCTCCATTATACACCTCTTTACTCAACCCCAAATAAGGCTCGGACGTGTTCCCCTCTAATAGGACAAGTTTTCCAGATTGAATAGAATTGATGATGAGGGAAGATGCGAGACCTTTGTCAATGAACGCTCTGCGTTGACGTTCGACAAGATCGCATCCCTGATCTTGATCTTGATGAAGCCTGCTGGCCCGGTTTAAAGCGTATACTTTGGCAATACGAGAGTCGAGGAGAAGGCTATAGAGAATATACGTTCCAAGGGTTCCGGTTGTACCTGTAATGAGGACCACTTTCTTCCTAACATCGTTAACTTCGGTAGTCGTACCAGTAGCGGTACGCATTGTAGGGAAATCCTTCGTATACTTCTCCACCATATCCTTCATTGCTTTCAATTTTCTCTCTTTCACCGCTGCCTTCAAGTCCTTTCCTTCATTGGCACCGTTAGAATCCCGATGTAACAGACCAAGAAGGAACTCTTCAAGTTCTCTCTGTGTAGGATGTTCATAAACAAAGTTGTTCGGAATTTTTGCCAAGTAATCCGAAGGTAGAATCGATCCCAAGGTAGCAGCATATTGAATCAAAGCGGTAAGGATGGCCTGACGAATATATGTCGCTTGAAGACTGAAGAAAAAATCAATACAAAAGACACTAGCCAATCTTTAAAGTCAACCCACCTATCACACCCCTGCAAAAACAAATCTCTCTCCGGATCCACTTCCATCCTATTCCCATCCTCTCCACCCTGAGCACCAACAGTCCCCCCAATAACCCTACCCACAAACGCCCTCACATCCTCGTCTCTATCCCACCTCTCGGGTCCCTTCGCCCATTCCCCCCCAACCAAATCCTCCACCTCTCTATAAATTTTCTCAATCTCCTTCCCATACATCTCCTCCGCCTTCTTCCTCTGTACATCCCCTTTCGGTGTCCTCGGCAATGGTCCCTTCTTCTTCGGGTCCGTAATCAAGATCAACTCTTTGAAGATCCTAGAGTATTGAGGAGCCAAAGCGTTCGCCCGCTCGATCCATGGGAAAATGGTGTTTCGGAAGGAGGCGATGGCGGTTGGGGAGGAGAGGTCGATTGGTTCTTTGGGTTCGACGGCAACGCCGGCTTGGGTTCGGGATCGGCCGAACATGAAGCAGCCGAGAAGGTGAGGGGAGGAAGAGATGATGAGCTCAAGGGGTACTGGATTGGTTTTTTCACCGTTGCTGGAAAGAGAGTGGGAAAAAGGTTAATTAATAGATCTTTTTTGGCCCTTCTGGGTTCGTGGTGAACTAGAAAAAAACTCACGCCATCATAATTTGATCATCCGCTCTTCCCACAATCCTATAATACCCTTTCTTGACAGGATGTTCCTCTATGATATCATTGGTATCAAAAGCTCTGATTTGCGAGTCTCCCGTGCCCTCGATAACATTAAGCATGGCTAGATGATGTGTGTCACATTCCTATTAAAATGAGGAGAAAGAAAAAAGAGTCAGCTTTTAACACCTAAATTTTCAAAAAAACAGAACTCACCAGAAGCTGTAAAATCCACCTCTCGCTTCTACCATCTACATCAACAAGTCTCGGTTTCACATGGCTCGCAAACCTTCCATATTGCCAATCATAACCCGGGTTTTGTTTCGGGAAAAAGGCGAACAGAGGACCCACTTCTGTCCTGTTTTTTTTTTTTACAGAAGGGAAAACACAAAATTTTGGGTCGTTTGATTAAATGATTAGTTTGTTGAGGTTTTTGTTTTTTATTTAGAATTCAGTCAATTAGTTAAATTTGGGCGAGCGAGATGGATCTGAAGCCAAAACAAGAGAAAGAGAACTCACATTCCGTACACATTCTGCAAATTAACACCGGCTTGTACCAATTTGTCACCTATGGATTTAGACAGCGGACCTGCGGCGTAGCCCTATATATGTAGGAAGTAAACGTAAGACGTGTGACTCGAAACCAGTGACGCAAAAGTAGAGACTGAAAAGGGAAGATAGAAAGGACAGGACGAGATAGATTTCCAAAACCCAGCAAATCAATAAAAAAATTGAGCTCGCTGAGAAACACACGTCGTAAAAGAAAAATTTAAAAAAATAAGATCACACCCACACATATTTCCAGTCCCTTCAACATTTCCACCCCTTCCTTCTCACCCATCTCGTACTGATCACACCACGTCTTGAGGAAACTCGGTAAGATTACGCTATACGCAGCCTTGGATTTTTTGAGGCCGTATAAAAATCTTTCAGATGTGAGTGGGGGTTGGGGTTTGTCGGGAGGGGAAGGGAGGAAAAAAGCTGATTGGGCCGCGGCTGAGAAGGAAAGAAAAAGATAAGAAATTTGAGTTGATAATAAGAGATTCAAAAACCGAAAATGAGAATAAAGGTTAAAAAAGAAGAAACGAAGGGAGGAAAAAGATCTTACAAGTCAACGGAGCACCCACGTGCATCGCAACCCCTACCCCATGAAAGCTAGGCGTGGCTAATGTACCCAGTACTTTTCCTCCAATGTCCGTTTCACCACACCAAGGCCACGTAAGCCATTCTAAACCCAAACCTTGGGACACATAGATCGGTTTAGGGAACTTGGTCGATCCAGAGGAATGAAAGATCGTCCAGGGGTATTTCTTGAGAGTCGAAATCCGAGTCGGGTCGTCGGACAGGGCTAGGGAGAGGAGTTGGGAGAGAGGAGGAAGTCTGGATTTGTTGAAATTTGGGTTTGGAACGAAGGGAGGGACGGGACGTTTGACGAGGCGGGGGTAAAGATCGGATGCGTGATAGGGTTGGAGGACTTGGAGAGGGATACCTTGGAACGAAAGGTCGTCCAAGATGGCTTGACTCAAAAGCTCCATTGCCGTAGCATTGTTGCCACCACTTGAAGAAGGAGTGGAAGTGAAGATATACTTGCATTTCGTCGCGTTGATGAGATGGACAAGAGCGGGTTGGGAGTTTCGAGGAGAGAGAGGGAATGGTTGGAAGCCTGCGCGGTTGATGGCAAGTATCGTGGTTGCATAGACCAAAGGATCGAGAGAGGCAAATATAGCAATAATCTTTGGTTTGCCAGTTGCTGGATCAATGGGTCCAGAAGGGATGGAGGAATGGATGTAGTTGCCTAATGCGTGGACAGCCTCTCCTACTACGTATGTAAAGAGACCAAAGCGGTTAAGATAGAACCAGACTGATAAACTAGCTTTGCTTACACTCTGCGAAAGTAGAATAAATATTCTCCTCATCTGGACTATCTGGGACGAGAACAGCAAACTTGTGGTCTTTGCTATGGTCGATATGCCAATCAATCAACTCTCCGTTCAGCATGGATCCGTCTAGCGGGGGTACCATGAACGTCGGACAGTTTTGGCCTTGGTAAGTCGTATAGACTTGAGCTAGACGGTTTTGGGTATGAACCTCATTCATTGTAGTGGGGAGGACGTGTTGTTGGAGGTGTCATGCAGAGCTTATCACATTTTTATATCTACAGGCTCAAAAATAGAATTGCCATTGAACTGTGGGTGGTTGAAGCGAAAATTCTGCAGCCAGTGATCATCATCGGACAGCGAACCGAATACTAGTCTTAGCATCATTAAGGCATCACCAAAACAACCCAAGCAGTATCTAGTATGATAGGGAGTGATATTGTCCCTACATAATCCCATCACAGGTGCAGGCATTTATCATAATATGATCATCTTTGGAGCCCTGGTATATCGATATGGATGTTTTGGTGATAGGATCTGTTCGGATGACACGGCATAGTTACTCTACACGGGCCTTGCAAAAGAACCTCCCTCGACGTGAAGCAAAGTCATCTTGACATAACAGTTCAGAAGTGGAGACTGAGCCTGCGAAGTAATTTGGAGCCGGATAAGCGTGGAGTCCCCTCGGCGTGTCCGACATCAGCTGTTTGCCCCTAATTTGCCCCTATCTGATATCTCGTTCTTCGTCCGGCAACCATCTTTTGACCGGTCCTACCTCATGCCCAACGCTTTGGGGAACAACTTAGAGGTATAATGATATTGATGAGAGGCGCTCCGTTCCCTTCCTAGTCTAATCTATTGGTTTTCTTGGGGACTGTTACTTATATTTGGAATTAGACTTCATTAATCGATATCATGGGTCGTAACTTATTCTATCGTTAATCGATCTGTACCATGTGACAGTTTATTTGGAATCTTGCACTGTTCATATTAGTGGCCAGGTTGCAAAAATAAACTTTATAGAGTTCTCGTTTTGAAGAACATCATGGAGCCGGCAGCTCCACTGTCCAAGCTGATCCATGTCCGCGGATTCTGGTTGATGTGTAACTGTCAAAGTCGGATTATATCCCGGACATTTGATCACCACTCATCCAAATTCTTGATGGTACTAGGCATTACTCTATACTATAAGAAAAACCGATACTGTCTGTTAGGTAATTGTTGTCCATGAGGGTGAACCTGGAGATCTTGAGTGAAAGAAGATGAGAATACTTACTTCTTGAAGGAGGATGAAAAAAAAACGAGCCATGGATGAACACAGGATGAATGATACAAAATTGAGATATGGCAATGATCTTGTTTAAGAAGGATATCTGGTTCCAACTCACTAAGATGAGAACTTCAGAAATTTATTTGGAGCCGCAGCATTTCTTCTCGTCAGGATCAGTTCTTGTGAGTCATGATTTCCACTTCTCATCAACGCATTGCTCGTACTTTATTCAGAACAGCAGTTCGAGTGTTGATGAGAGGCGCTCCGTTCCCTTCCATCTCTGGGGCCATTTTATTGGTTCCTTGGAGGCTCTTACTCAGACCCCTGATTGATTAGAATTGCAATTGCTATTTCGGTTGAATTTCATTGGTCGATATCATAGGTCATATATCATAACTTATCGATATCGATGGGCATTAATCAATCTTTGCCATGTGACAATTTATAACATGAATGGAATCTTCCAGCAATATCTGTTCATATTAGTGGCCGGGTTGCAAAAAATAAACTTTATAGAGTTTTCATCTGCAATTTCATATTGCACTGGATACATTTTGAAGAACATCATGGAGCATGCAGCTCCCATGGATTCTGGTTGACATGCAACTGTCAAATTTGGATTTTATCCAGGACATTTGATCACCGCTCATCCAAATTCTTGATGGTACCATATAAGAAAAACTGATGCTGTCTGGTAGGTGATGAACTACATGAAATGAGCTATGGATAAACATAGGATGAATGATACAAAATTGAGATTTGGGCAAAAAAAGCTGAAAATATCATCTTCCATCGCTAGCTTGGTACATTTCATTCATCAAATATCTTAAATCAATCTAGATTAGTCTAAATTAGTTATGGTTCAAGTATGACATTCAGTCCTGCAAGCTTGAATGATAAATACTCCACATGTATATTTTTTTTTATTAATTTCCAAAATCTGATATTTTATCAAATTTTGCAATTCATAATTATTTCTAGTTCAAGTTGCAGCGTGTACTGGTTTTGAGCAGATCTGGATACATCGAGAAACGATGTAGTTTGCTTGGTTAGGTTGACTGGCTTGTCCACTTTTTGCCAAGCAGCAAGTTACAAGCCTGACAAGCAAAATTAAATCACATAAACTTGCCCTAATTTTTAGTTGTCACAAACTATTGTGTCATTTTTTGTGCTGGCAAGCTAGAAATCACAACTTTGTTTCCCAGCTGCAAACTCAATGTTCAGTGGCAAACCTCTTGAGACTATCTTTCTAACTTATCATTTATAATAAAGATCAGGTGCTTGAACACAATTTAAAATCTTATCTACATACTAATGTACATTATAATCCAACTAGTACTAGCCTCCATACAAGTTTGCAAAAATTTTCACCATGTAATTGAGTGGTGGCAATAATGTAGTAGTGCTTTAGGCAGTACACTGATGCCAACATCAATAATGACATGGTGAAAAATTTTGCAAATTCATATGGAGAGCAGTTGGATAGTAATGTGTATTGTGTAGATAATATTCACGTAAACTGTGTTCAAGCAATTGATGTTTATAATGATATACATAAATGGAATATGTCCCTGGGATTTTTATATTGTTTCTTGATTCAGAAGTATTTATGTGATACAAGATAAATCACAAATTATAAATTTGAAAGGTGGTCTCAAAGCCATTTACTGTTGACGATCTGGAGTTCTTTACATCAGTATTCCGTCAATCTCCACCGGTACCAACCAAAACCAGCGAAAAGTCAGTAAACCAGCCGGGTCTAAAATTCTGACACTGTCATCTCTTCTAATTCAAAATAGATTTGTAGGCATTGAGTGCTCGGAGATTGCCCTTCCCAGACCAGCTGGTCTCTTACTTTTTCTGGCATCATCTATGATCAGATGTGAACCATTTCTCAGAGTTCTGCTAAATTAAACATATCATCAATACCCGATCATCGACAGATAGGTACGATTAATCAGCTACTTTTGTAAAAGTATGTTCACCTCCGGTGCTATCCGAGGCATCTTTGGAGCTTGTCGAAGTATCGTCTGATTCGGGAAAGATAAAAGATCGTGTAACGTTTTGCTGATAACTTCTGAGGTCTTTAACGTGTACACGAGATAATAAGGTCTCCGCTCTTTTGGTATGGAGAATAAAAGATTGTAAAAAATCGTGTGACGTTTTACTGTTGATTTCCGATTATCGCTGGACAGGTCTTTGACGTGGAGACACAAGATAACAAAGGATTATACGGGTGCCGAAGATCTGGCAACTGGCATCTCATGGCATGCATCATCACTCAGACCTCAAGAGTCAACGGTTTACGGCCTTGATTCATCGACGGTTTATATCACTACAGCCTCTTACCTGTCACACGAAGCGACGACGTATCCACTACATATTGAACAGTCGCAGATTCCGTATTTCTCATGTGTCCCACTCATAGGGTCACTGAAGTAGCTTGTCAACCAATGACCTGCTCAAACAGCATAGCAATATAGATCTCGGATAGTGATGGAGATAATTGGATATCATTCACTGAAATCACCAGCAAAAAAACTACAGACACCGGCGTAAAGTGTAATTATAGGATATATGATACATGTGAGGCTTAGCTACAGTATGAGTACAAATGCAGTCAGATTCTGATTCGAAGCCAGATTCATCAAGAACACTAGAATAGTGATGGATTTGGGGCTTTGCTGGGTTTGAAGTGGTACTTAAGACTCTTTGGATTTCATTTCTTGGAGTCTCTCTCCTCTTTCTACTCTAGCTCACTTGAACTACTCCCCTTAGTTTCCTCTTTCTTTTGTCTCATTGCTGTCATCTACTTTATCACTCTCCAGGATGAGCGACCAATCCACACCAGCTTCATCTCACCTCCCGCCCTTTGATCTGGGCCCAACACTCGGAGCTCTTGAACTGGGTGTTCTCCTCGCCACCTTACTCTATGGGACGGTCTTAGTCCAGTTGTTCAATTATTTTCATTCACAGTTTCAAGACAGGCCAGCTATTAAACGTTTGGTGAGTAGGAATTAATTTCTTTTGAATCGGAGTTCCAAGTCCGAGAGGACGAGGTTCTCTAGGTCAAATGACATTTAGGTATCATGATATTGATGAGGTGTTCCGTTTTCTTCCATCCCTAGGTCTATTTTATAGCGTAAGTGAGTTTTACTCTTACTCAGAACGCTGATTGATTAGATTTGAAATTGCTATTTCGGTTATATAAAAATTATATACTGTTTGGTTGATATATTTTCGAAACAGACTCATTGAGACCCTCGACACGAGTCTCCTATGGACCTATCTTTACTCGAGGACGGTCCATCACTTTGGTGATTTTGAAATGCTTGCACAACCTTATTGGGCTTTGGCATTGATTGTTCCACTGGGGGATCTCGCGATATCTGGCGTTCAGGTAATGTTTTGTGGTAAAAATTATCACCCCTACCCGAGCTCAACCTAGTGATCTCTCCTTCCAATTTGATTTTGTCCCTCTGCTAATAGCTCTTCTTCGCCTACCGAGTGTACAAACTCACGCAAAAACGCTTCTACCCGGTTCTCTGCATTCTCTTCTCGATGCTCCGGCTGGTGAAGGGTAGCGCGATTGCTATCACAATGGCCACGGAGGGGTCTACAGTGACGATCCCCGGGTATGTCGTAAAGTTCAAACCATTGGTGCTCGTGGCACTTGCGCTGGGTGCTGGAATGGACGTGGCGAATACCATTGCATTGTGCATGTGTTTTGTAAGGAGAAATGGGGAGGCTCAGGCTAGGTAAGCATCTTCTCTGGTATCATGGCTTGTTTTGTGAAGGATGTTTAATCTGGTGGTTTTAGGACTAGAAGGATTATTGACAAGTTAATTTTATGGACTATTGGTGAGTTTTTTTAGTTGTTGATGTTTGCTGAGGATTGTGTCGGTACTGATCGTTATGTTATATCTTGTAAAAAGAAACTGGACTGATCACTAGCCTATGTGGAGTGTTGGAACTCATCTTGGTGAACCGACTTTTTTCTGGTACTGGGCATGTCGATCTAAACCTGAATGTATAGATGGCGACTACAGATTCATCAGATGATTGTGAGTGTTATTTCGAAACAAAGGTTGTTTCTCTAGTTTTAAGATGATCAAAACGATTGTGCAGTGATGTGGATTTTCTTCTTTTTTCAATCCCCGAAACGTAAGTGTCGACGTAAAAGAAAAACAAAAAAGTCTTTTCTGATAATGTTTCATTAATTATTGTCAACTTGTGGGATGCATATTCTAGTGTATTCAAATGCGCTCCTTGCATCGTAAGTATCTAAAATAACTCTTCAATGAGTTCTGCCAGTGAGCTCAGGTTGAATTACTTATACATTTTTTTCAAGATTAAACCGGCGGGCGTTGTTGCAGAGCCTCGGACAAAACGTTAGCGTAAATGCGGATTCAAGATTATCATCGGTAGGTAGCGGCAGCGACTTGATTTCATGATTATAAGCTGGACCACTTCCAAGATGACAAAAAGTACTAATCATGGTTATCATATGCAACAGGCTAGAAGAAATGTGAGGATCGATGTCGACATTGACCATTCTGGAGAACCTGTGTTACCAAGTCAATCAGATCTTTTCAACAAGGTAAGCTTTTTACTCCAATTAATTTTAAGAGTATTCTGGCTTTTTTCTTCTATTCTGTTTGAGAATGCCATTAACTAATCTTTTGGCATCTATTCTGCTGTGTCACAGGGCTCTGATAAAATCAGTGCTTGTGGAATCGAATTGCACACTATCCCAGGCTCGAAGAATTCGCATGGGTCAACTGAAGATAGGGCACTTAGTGTGGTGTGACACATGACATGAATTTATAGCAATTTTTCCTCATTTTTGACAGTTCATTTGACTTAAGTTTTGATTGAAATCATTACATACAAAATATTACTTTGCTTGGTTTGGACAAAACCTAAGTTGTCTGGATTGCAATTTGTGGCATTTAAATCTAATTATGTAAACTGGCTGCCAGATGCCAGAAATCACTTCATCACACTAAGAGCCTCTTGTTACAACCATGCTATATTGGCGAGCATACAAGTGACTATGGAACACTAAGTCAACAACATGTTATGGCCAACTTATGAGCCCCATGGGGTTTGTTCAAACATGTGTGGCAGTAACATGCTGACATACCTGGATGCTACAGAGGCCGCTGTTGAAAATTCTACCTTTGCTTTTAGTAGAAATTTCACACAGCTGCCCAGGCACTGATGGAAGGACATGAGCCATCAGGAAAACCGTCTTTGGATAAAGTGTTAGTTATTAATGTAAATTAGTGATAAAATGGGTATTGCAATTAATGCATGTTAATGTCTCGATAATTTCATCAATCTGATATAGTAGCTATGAATGATTGAAAGTCAATAAGATATTAGTTAAAATTTATGTATATCAGAACTAGTCAAGTAATGCGACAGTTCTGTAGCAGCAATAAGGCTCAACAGATGAGCAGTAGCTGTGGTGAGAGAAGAGACAAGCAACAGATGCGAGGATAAGATTCTCTACTGTACTGGGTACAACACAGAGGATACTTATACTACTGAGTCCAATATAGTCATATGAGATACACTGGGTGCAATACCCTGTAAGTTGTTGGAATTACAGTAAATTTACAGAGGAATTATGAATTGCCTACATGTCTGTAATTCTAGTGGAATTACTGTGATGATTTACAGTGAGATTTTGCCCATATATGGAAATTTTCACTTTAATTCCTCTGGAATTACAGGTTCTTGCACCCAGTGATAGGAAACATACAGCAATGATGAGGCAGTGTTATCAGTATGACTACATAGTGGTGTAGAAGCTGTGGCAACTGTGGCTATGTGTATACAGCACAATGATAACTTGAAATATAGTGTAGTAGTAGAACAGCACAAGTGAGATGATAAGGCAAGTGGAGACAGTCACAATTAATGAAAGAGTCCCATGTAAGTAGTGATAGGTAAATATATCCGATACTCCCCCTCAAATCTTGGCGAGTCCAAGTGATGAAGCAAAGTGTTTGGCTTTAACAGAGGGTAGAGCCTTAGTGAAAATATCAGCAGTCATGTCCTCAGTAGGACAGTAGGTGAGTGAGATTTTACTCTCCTCAATGGCATAGCAAATAAAATGATAGCATATGTCAATGTGCTTGGTACGTGCATGAAAACGGTTGTCTTTGGTGAGTGCAATGGCAGATTGATTTGTCGGTAATAGGCCGTGCAAAAATTCTCGCATTTTAAGTATCAATATTGCGACTATGAGTGCCGATATTGTATCTTTTAAGGGGAATATGAGGACTGTAGTGAGCCCTGAGCTGTCAGTGAAAGTGCGATATAGTTACTAAAGCTAGATGTGGTGAAATGACTTCGGATTATTATTGATTCAAGGTTATTGTGGCCTATGCTAGTCTCGAGATTGTAAAAACCTTCGATAATGACTTGGGACTGATGTTGGTGACTACCGATATCGGGAGGAACAGCATATCAGACACTCGACTTGTATATATTGTCACAATCCTAAGGGAAGGAGAAATGTTACAAACGGGAATCGAACCTACAGCTTGATGCCGAGTTGCCACAAAGCACGCCACATAACTATCTACTTACTGATCACAGACTACGTCTGGGCTAGGAGTAACTATGCAAATTGAGATCAATGGAAATCTAGAAGGACCGATCGTGGAGGTGTATAATAACTGCCTACCCATGTAAAACATCCATTGGATTGGCAATGATTGACGACATAAAGGGTACAACAAAGTTGCCACCTTGATCGAAGGGGTAAAAGCTGTAGATATTGGAGTCTAGAATGGATCGACGTCCTACTGATACACTGTGGAGGATCAAGAATATCATAACTCGGACGCAAAGCTGTAGAACGGGCGACCGCAAGTTCCGATATCGTGACCCAAAGAATCAAATGTGAAGAACGGTTGAACGGTTGCGATTGAGTACAATCGACTACAACGTAGAGAACGAATCTTCTGAAACAATGTAGTATTATACACGGACCGAGTACTATATCGAGTAGGACTATACCCAGTTTTGGTACTAACGCATGGACAAGGGCATTTAAATAGTTTCTTTTATTATATTTAGTCGGACTCTCAAGTTTAATAGTTTCTTATTTACAGTAGTATAAATAGGTTCAAGGATTGGCGTTGAAAAGGTAGATTAGTACTGAGGACACACAGCTGTGATATTGATCTCTCTTCGGATATAAAGGATCCGGCTTGATCATACCAGTTGTAGTTCCAAGAACGTCTAAACCTAAAACCGCATTAAAAGTCTGTTACCTTCGGGTTCAGCACCCTATATTGATTGAACAAATTGTGTTATTTGACCTTTGATTGACTTGTGTTGTTATTTGACCATTGAAATTGTGACCTTGTTATTTGACATTTGTTTGACCCATATTGTGTTGCCTTAAACTTGAACAATTGACCTATTGACTGCCTATATTTGAACCCCACATCTACACACTCGAAACTCTGAACTTACCTATTACCTATATCGCTACAAAGACCTTGAAGGGTTCTGTCCTTTCAACTCGCATTACAAAACTTGCTAGATCGTATACCTATACAGACTCACTTTGTGGTGTTTGTTTTGGTGTTGTCTAGTCCCACACAGCAGATTATCGGAATAAACTAGTACGGGATCAGCCATTTTACCAAATATTTTGGATAAGAAGTTTCGCATCCAAATAGCTTCCTTTGATGCATGAGTAAGTGCAATGTACTCAGCTTCCGTGGTCGATAACGAAATTGTCTCCTGGTGTTTTGATGACCATGAAATAGCTCCTCCGTTTAGCATAAAGACATATCCTGAGATAGCATGTTGGTCTTTGTTAGACATTCCGTCAGCATCAGAGTAACCAATAAGTTCAATCTCATTTCCAAATGTTAACCATGAATCTCTTGTTCCCTTCAGATAGGCATAGACACGCTTGAGAGCATTCCAATGGGTGAGTCCTGGATTCTGTGAGAATTGTGCAAGTTGAGAAACAGCGAAAGTAATGTCGGGACATGTAGCAATGGATAGATACTGTAAAGCTCTGAGAGCTTCGCAATAGGGCTTGTTCCTCATTATAGCTATTTCTTTGGTTGTGGTAGGACATTACGAGTTCAAGAGTTTAACATGAGGGTCAATAGGAATAGAGAGTGGTTTTGTATCTGTAAAACCATAACAAGATAGGAGTGAGTTGATGTAGGAATGTTGTGACATAAACAAAGTTTTGGCAGCAGGGTTTCGACGAATTTCAACTCCTAACATCCAATGTAGTTCTCCTGGATCTACAACTTCAACAATATCCTTGATCTTCTTCTTCAATTTCTCCATGTCTCCAATGTTCTTTGTGAGTAGAGTCATGTTGTCGACGTGAATAAAGATGATGACGAGAGGTTCCTTCTGATAGAATACAGCGTGGTCGAATTCTGATCGATTGAGTCCAACTTGTTTCATGATTTCGCAAAATCTAAGGTACCAACGTCTGCCAGCTTGCTTTAATCCATAAAGCGCGAGTTTAAGCTGTAAAACCTGACCTGATTTAACTCCTTTGACTTTGACTCCAGTGGGTGGTTTCATGTATATTGTTTCGTTACAGTCGAGTTTACCATACAGGTAGGCGGACTTGACATCCATTTGGTGGGTGATCATGTCGTGCTGGGATGCGATACTGAGGATAGATCAAATAGAAGGAAGTTTGGCAATGGATGTGAATGTTTCATCTGGAAAGTAGTCGACTTTGGGAATTTGATTATAACCTCGGATAACTAGACGTGCGTGATAACCTGTGATTTTTTCATGTTTGTCTTTCTTGGTCCTGTAGACCCATTTGCAAGTGAGGATGTTGGCATCGTCTGGTGGATCAACTGGGAAATAAGTTCCTTGAGCTTCCAATCTAGAGATTTCTTCTTTCATAGCTTCTTCCCACTTTGGCCAATCTGGACTTCATTTAGCTTTGGCAACAGAGAGTGGGTTGAAGGCTTCAATTTCGGATGTGACAACAACAAGACTAGCAGTTAGATACTTGGTGACTTTAGCCTGAGCTTTCCCTTCCATGATATCGGCAATTTTCCTACTAGGTTTTCAGGATCACTTGCCAGATATGACTTCAGCATCGATAGGTTCGGTAATTTCTTCAGGTACGGGAATAAGCAGTGGATCCGACTCGGTGATAGACTTGTTGAGATCTAAACTGAGATTTTCTTGGATCGGCTGGTTAAAGTAGGTAATGTTCCTCTCCACAGTAATAGACTTTCTGTCAGGCCAATAGATCCGATATCCATTTGAGTCAGGGTCCTTCCCAATCCATTGCCCTTGGATAGCCTGTTCACTGAGCTTGTCAGGTGAAACATTTCATTTGACAGAGACAATTTGTCCAAAAGGGTGTACATCAGGAAAAAGTCAAATAAGCCAGAGGCTATCTAAAGACTGTAATTAAGTGCCATGGCCGTCAATGGCCATCAAAGTCAGCCATGGAGGCCATGGCACATGCTCAATTTAACAAAATATCGTTGGCTGACTTTGATCATCTTTGGATAACTGTGGGACACTCCTGGGACACTCCTGGGACACTCCTGGGACACTCCTGGACACTCCTGGGGCACTCCTGGGCACTGGACACTCCTGGGGCACTCCTGGGACACTCCTGGGGCACTCCTGGGGCACTCCTGAGACACTCCTGGACACTCCTGGGACGTCTTTAGGACTGCTCTGGTTTTCAAAGAGAGGCTTAAGCTACACACTGCTTACACATTCAAATAAGAATCAATATATTAAGAGAAGCTGCTAGGATGTACAAGACATATTGACATATCTAACCAGAAATAGTACACTATAGTTATGACCATAGGTTTGCTTGATACTAAAGTAGTAAGAAAAGAAGAAAAGAAACACACAAGAATGATGGGAAAGGGCGATCAATGAAGCTAGGATAATATAGCTAACAAACAGGGAAAGGAGGAAAAGAAACATAGAGTGTAATCAGCAGGAGAAAAACAAAAGAAAAAGGACACACACCCAGCACAGTAACCATGATGACCCAGCAGGGAGCAAAGGAACTACAGAGTATGAGGTCAGCAGAAGAAAGACAACGTGTAGAAGAGGGCACACACCAGGCTAGCAGCATCTGTTATGACCAAGGCATAAAAAATGATAGAGAGAGGTGTGATGTGTGGAAACCATGAAGAGAAGCTTCCCTTGAGTGAACGCATACATATAGGCCTCAGAAGGTGATGGAGTGAGGGAGCAGGGGAGGACTTGGGAGAGATGATGAGAGTTAAGAAGAAGAAGGAAGAGGTAGAACTCACGACGAAGTTTTCAACATCATGTGACTTGTAGCCCAAAAAGGAAACTTACACACAATTGTGTGTGTATTACCAAAAGCAGTCAAGGACTTTCTACGTTCCTTTGGGGTTTCACTAAAAGGGGGATAGCCCATTTGTGTAAGGCTCAATCCCTCAAACTACAACAAAAGATACAATACGTTCTAAATAAAATATTCAAGTCAGTCATCAGAAAAAAAAGAAAACTTCATAGCATGACAGTTACTGGACTGATCTGGACAATTCTGGAGGCATTCCCAATGTTTTTGGGGTCCCCAAATTCACTGGTGACAATCATTCGGCACCTGAATCGCCGAATGATTGTCACCTGAATCAGTTGTTCTGGAGTTAGAGGCCCTTCCTTTATGGTATCTTGGGGACTTTATATCAGAGGTTCTAACGGTTCAAAAAATACAAGGAGCATTTATTATATCTATTTTTATGTTGTCTTTATGAATACAAAGTTTTGTGCTCTGCAGAGCATTGGTTCTTGCTCTAGCACCATGTTCTCCCCCTCTCCCCAGGACAGATGCATATCTCCATGAATCCTTGACTGTGTTCTATCATCCAGGAGTCATTTTTGAGGTATATTAATTAGTGCAACTCATTAGCACCCAAAAAATCACTCCCAAGAGTCCTGGATAGTCCTGGGACATCAGGAAAAATACTTTTAGGCCATGGCATCCAAAGTATGCCCATGGAGTGTGCCATGGCATATTTTAAGTGCCATGGTGGTCCTGGGGGTGTCCTAGGGTAGCCTGAGGCTATCCCAGGGCTGCCCAGGACCACCATGGCACTTAAAATATGCCATGGCACACTCCATGGGCATACTTTGGGTGCCATGGCCTAAAAGTATTTTTCCTGATGGATAGTCCTGGGATATTCCTGGGACACTCCTGGGCACTCCTGGACAGTCCTGGGATAGTCCTGGGATAGTCATGGGATATTCCTGGGACACTCCTGGGCACTCCTGGACACTCCTGGGATCATCCTGGGATAGTCACTGGAAAACACTATTAGGCTGTCACACGAATGATTGCCATGGCTTTGAAAGACAGCCTAAGGGTTAGCTAGGGCTGATAAGGACAGCCAAGGACACACCCTTGGCTATCTTTGGCTTAGGAGCTTTTTCCTGATTAGTAGCTCTGACTTGGATTGGATTTGATTGATCCAATTGATCTTCAAGCTACTAGCCAGATTCTAGTAGGAATGTTTTCCAAGTCCCTGTACCAGCACCTGCTTCCTGGCCCAAGTCTCATCTTGCATACTTGGAATGGTATAAGAACCCTGTAAGCTTCAAGTCTGGAGGTCACAACATGCTTCGTACTTCTAGATTGCAAGACAGGAACAACCTTGTACAAGGTTGTATAGTGTCTTTATCATCCATTCGACAGTCAATAATGCTGGTACCAGATTGGTCCAGTAATATAACTCCTTCTCAATTAACATCTTCTACTGTTCTTGATGACTGTGAAAAGTTTTTCATCAATCCTTTTCAGACATTGTATTCTTATAAGACAATTTATTAACTACCAGTCTTTTTCTGTATTATATTTGTCATAGTCACTAAATAGTATGTCTTGCTCATTGATTTCCTGTATCATATGAACAATTCAGAAGTGCAGAGCTAATTCCTTGAGTCACAAGTTGTACTAAGTAAGAAAAATTCATGGAAAAGTCCTGGGACAGTCCTGAGATAGTCCTGGGACAGTTCTGGACACTCCTAGACACTCCCTGGACACTCCCTGGACACTCCCTGGACACTCCTGGACACTCCTGGACACTCCTGGACACTCCTGGGGCACTCCTGGGGCACTCCTGGGATACTCCTGGGACACTCCTGGACACTCCTGGACACTCCTGGGACACTCCTGGGATAGTCACAGGAAAACCCTATTAGACTGCCACATGAGTGCACAGGCTCTTTTGGATTGCCATGGCTTTGAAAGACAGCCTGGGGGTGAGCTAGGGCTGATAAGGACAGCCAAGGACAACTTCATGGCTATCTCTGGCTTAGGGGCTTTTTCCTGATGTAGATCTGATACATTGGGGGTGACGTTGAAATGCTTCTGGTATGGCGTCATCATGCCAATAGCTTTGTGAGGTGTCCTATTCCAAATATAAACAGCATATTCCATAGCTGCTCCCCATAGCCATTTGGGTAAACCGGAAGAAATAAGCATAGCTCAAACTGCATTGAGCAAGGTACAATGGGAACGTTCTGCAACTCCATTGTGCTCCGGGGTGTCATGAACAGTGAGTTTCCGTTTGGTCCCTTTACGCTCCAAAAATTGAGTGAAGTCACCAGATCCTGTAAGACTTTTGCAAAAGGTCCCGTAAGTGGCCTTCACAGGTTTTGCAAAAGTATACGTGAAGGTTATCACTGTGCTCAGGCCATCCTCTGCCGGTCCTAGGAGGGCTCAGAGGGCCTTCGGCATAACGGAGGAGGTCTCTAGCACTTACTAAGATTGTCTTAAGCGCAGCATGTCGGCTGTTTTCCTCATGAAGAGATCTGACAGAAAACGCTTTTGCAAAAGTTCATGTGTATTTGTGTGGAAGCAAGGTTTTGCAAAAGTATACATATAATTGTGGGAGGAAGACGTAATGAAAAACAGATCCTAAATCACCACTTTTGCAAAAGTAGAGGTAAAAAAGTGTGTAATACCTAGCAGGGGTAAAAGTGAGAAACACTGCTGCTTTTGCAAAAGTAGAGGTAAAAGTGTGTAACCGCTACTTTTGCAAAAGTACTCGTAAAATTGTGGGGTGGAGGGAGGGATGAATACTTGCAAAAGCAGCAGGAAAGGGGAAATGTTTAATTGGAATTGGGGATGAGGAGAGGCACACAAAGGGAATGGAGACATAGGGAGATAGTAATCATGCCAAACAAACGAACTTTTGCAAAAGCGGTCACATGCTTTCTGTCTCTCCCAACTTTTGCAAAGGTTCCCCTATAAAACGGAACAAAACTGCCACAAAGACTGCTTTCTGGTATGAATCTTGAAAGAATAGGATCCTGACCAGATAGGCTGCTACCACGAAGGAAAAGTAAGACAAAAGGATTTGTTAGCAGAGAACTTTTGCAAAAGTTATCAGGTAGATTTGGACACAGCTCACTTTTGCAAAAGTAAGTATTAGTAGCCCTGATCCTCTTCCAATGTGATTAACATTTCCTTCAATGTGAGGGGCGACTCCTCATCCCCCTCATTGTCAATATCCATCTCCCCTACCTCTTGTTTGTCCTCCCCCTCTAGTCTCTGCTCCTGTTTCTCATCTTCAATGTTGTCTTCCTCCTCCTCCTCGTTATTTTTCTCCTCGTCTTAGAGAGGGACACGAATAAATTTGCGAGTTTGACATGATAAGAACATTGGGCTTGAGTGTGCGAAAATTTTGAGCCCAAGATCATCACAAATGGTCAAGAAATGAGTGAGATATGATTAAAACAAATTTGTGGCTGCATTGTGGCACTCAAGCTTTAGACAGATGCATAAAATGCAAAACGCAAAAAACTCGCGAGTTTGAACTTATGTGATAATTCCACCATTGTGGTAAAATTTGAGTAAGGATTTGTTTCAAACCTTGTTTTATTCATAACTTATTCAGTTCTTGACCATTTGAGACAATTTTGGGCTCAAATTTTTCGCACGCTCAAGCACAAGGTCCTTATTATGTAAACTCGTGAGTTCATTCGTGTCCCTCTCTACCTCGTCTTCAACGCTCGGTAACAGCTCCTCCTCGTCTTCGTCCATCCCTGGGTTTGTATCCATTTTGTCTTCCTCTGGTAACACATCTATTTCATCCAATCCAGGAACCACATTCCGTAGCGCCAGATCACTAGGTTGAAACTCCCTCAAGTCTGTACTATTCCATGGCTTCTGGAATCGGGATGCGATTGAATGCTGAATTGCTGCCTGCTCATGGGCATAGTAAGCACTTGCACCCTCCAGCCTCTCCCCTTTGAAAGTGTCAATGCGTGCTCTTTCAACCCATTGACAGGCCTGCCATTCCAAGGTAATGAGGCATCTTCTCATCTCTTCTTGGAGAAGCAGGACCTCCTCCTTCCATCTCTTAACCTGTGCATAAGCCTTGCACCATTCAGTTTGCAGGCCTAGGTTAAGCGGACATTAACGACAACTTTTGAAAAAGTTGTCAGTAATGACTCACCATCATATAAAGCTTTATCTGTTTCTAAATCCCCCTGGGAAGTGCCATACCAAATCCACAAAGCCACTCTGTTCTTCTCTCTCGCCCCTGGTACAGGATCCTCCCCAGCCAATGTCCTCCGTTCTGCCTCAGCTCCATTTCCCTTTGCAGCCTTCGCCATTATCCTCTCAGCATTCTGTAAATCCTCCATGCCCACAATATGCTCATCGAGCAGCTTATTCCATTCAACAGAAGAGGCTGTGCATCCCATGCTGCTCTGTAAGCTGCTGCTGCAAGTTCAATCTTCTTGTCCTGTTGCTTGATAATACCACGAGTTCTTGTTGTTGTGCCCTGATTCCAAGCATTGATCTTCTTGTAATAAAGGAGTCTTTGCTTTACCAATATAACTCGACGAAGCTGATTTAGTGATTCATTCAATTGGCCTTCCCTCAGTCTGATTTCTATACCAGAAAGATCTGAAGGACGTTGTGAGGATGAGAGCTGGGAAGGAAGATAAAGAGAGATATCCTCGGTATTGAGTGGTGCCCGGGAAGGTGGTATGGTGGAGATAACTTGTAGGGCAACTGGCATAAAAGCAAGTTGCAGAGCACAGAAACAACAGATCTGACGAGTGAGCTTTGTCCTTCAGTCCACCATATATGTCAATTGCTTATTTGTTGGTGCTTGGATAGCTTCGATGTTGTAGTGAAGTTCACACCTACAAATAATCCCTATAAGTGAGAACAAAGAGAAGGGATAGACAACTTACTGTTGTTGTTCAATTTCCAGCCCAAAGAAAAGAAACTCTTCCGGACTGGTAACCAACTCAGGCAACACATCGTCGTTGTCACTCTCCTCATCGCTATCAGCTGTCAGACCTACTTCCTCCAGCTTCTTTCTGGCATCTTTCTCTGCTTCTTGAGCTGGCTCCAGTCTCACGCTCTGAGCAGTTTTTCCTATCAAAAACCATTAAGTCACCAAAATGAACTTTTGCAAAAGTAATTAATAAATACATACCATCAATTGGTGAAATATAAGGATTGCGTGTTGATCGCCTATTCTCATAATCATCTACCATTCTCCTCCAGCGAAGAGCATAACACTGTTGCTTCTCAGTGAATTTGACCCAATAACCTCTCTGCTTGTAAAACTCATTTACAGCATTTATCAGTCGCTTTTGCAAAAGTCCACCTAATAAACTTTAGTAAACATACTTTTAGATATCTACGACACATACCAAGGCCAATAAGTTTATTCCAATTCCAGTGTCCGATATGATCTTCCCACATGTCATGATGGGAACCTGGACCCATCTCTTTCAGACTAGTAGCAACCCCCCGAGGCCTGCCCACACCCGCTCAATGCCCTCAGCATCAGTCTGACCAGAACCATAAGTGTAGTTGAGGGAGAGTTTCTCTTGGCAGGAGATAAGGTGACCGAGGATGTGGAGCTTTGGAATGACGAAGTAAAGTATTCGTAATGTAAGATTAAGCCAGACCAGAGGGGGTAGATTCTTGAGACGTTCAACGACCTTCCTAGACCGCTGACATACTATATCATAAGAAACAACTAACACCAGCATAGCATTTATATGATGAAGGAGAGAGGTCTTTATATAATCTATATTGGCATAGCTAGAGAAATCAATATTCAGTATAAAGATTATGCAACTTTTGCAAAAGTACCCACCGTTCACCAACTTGCAAGGTGCCCATTCCATTTTTCAACAGCATCTCATGGCAGGCACAAAGACCACAACCCTTCCCAGTTTCACTGTATCCCTCGTTGTACTTGGTATTGGCATGATCCAGTGTTGCAAGGCCCGTGCACGTACTCATCTGAAGGCACAGGTAAGTATTCAAAATTGATTGAGGCAAGCCGAACATACTTCTTTCTGATCTCTCATTGCCTTACACCACTGCAGATAAGGCCCATTCTCCACAGAATAGGACCAACCATCTTGAAGGCTAGGGTCTTTTCACCAGCTCGAGATTTTCTTGCGTTTGAGACGGAAGCAGGCATCAAATGCAAGAAACATATTATATATGAACCTGGCAAAAACAGATTAATTACTGAAAGCTTTTGCAAAAGCAGCAACAAATGTACTTATGTCCAACTGGAGCATTCTCCCAATCCAGGGGTAGATTTATCCCAGGCTGTGGGCATGCAATGCAAGTCACTGCTAGCTCCCCAGACTGAGTCTCACCCACACCACGAATACCGTCATTGCCACGACCTCCACGCTGCAGCATTCTTAGATTACGCCATTGTCAGACAGCCCACAGGACTGTTGGATAGCAGTTCTGTACTGAAATGAGAACTTTAATCAATATAGAAATGAAAGGGCGTACTGGGATTTTCTCTCCTGTATTATCTGTCAGACGCTCAAGCCCTCTATAGTAATCATAGACTGTTGTCTTGCCACAAAGGGTTACGATATGAAATTGTTCCAACATTTGAAATGTACATGCAGGGCACAGAATTCCATAAAACTGCCAGATTATGTTAAATTTATGACCTTTGTATGCCATGCCAACTCAACTGAAAATTTTCCTAAATTACTCCAAACTTATGAAGCTCAAGATTTTTTTTTAGAGTTGTGTAAGTTTTATGTAATCTGATTGCATATATGATATGATTACTGTGTGACAGTCAGTCACACAATAAATTCAATGAAAAGTGGTCATGGATTTTTGAGAATTTATGGGAAAAGAAAAAAAAATTTAATATTTCATAAAAATTCTATAAATTATTAGATGTTTTGATGAGATTACAGTGTGACATCATGTCACCATATAAGTTTAGTGGTTGGTTAATTATTATGTTATATTTATCCAGAAGGTCAAAAAAAAAGCAATTTTGTAAGTTTCCCGTCCATTGTCAGAGATTTACAAAAATATTATGTAAACCATTTCCAAAAGTGAGGTCAGTTTACATCAAAATTACATCAAAATTACATCAAATATATGTAGCTAATTATCTCTGTAATAGCTCCTATCCTTTCACTGTTAAAATGCAGAATTTATGCTGGCCTCTCAAAAGCACACAATAAATTTGGGCAATAATATGCCTTGATCATCTGGTAATGATGTATTTTGTAATCCTTGGCAAATACCTTCTGCATATATTTAAAGTTTTCATTGATTTCCCTTTCTTGTAAGTTTGGCATATTATGTTCAAATATATGCTAAGTTTATGCCATGCAAGTTTTTCATAAGTTGTCAGTAATTATAGTGATGAAAATATTTTGAAAAGTGAGATCAGTTTATTTCAAAATTACACCAAACATACTGAACTGCTGATCATTGTAATAACTCCTGTACTTTCACTGTCAAAAGGCACAGATTATGCCAGCCTCTCTGATATAAAATGTGTAGTGATATTCCTTAATTATGTAGTGATGATTAAGCATTATAATCCTAAGTACGTACCTTTAGCATATATGATGAATTTATGATTTTGCATGATCTGAATGAAATAAAATATGAATAAAATTACTGCATTATATACTGAATATATGACAGAGCTCCAAGGATATATAAAAGTGCAGTTATGGAAATCTATCTGTGTTGTGCGTCCAGTTTGGATGCACTGTGGATGTGTTGTGCAAACAGTTTGGATGCACTGTGGATGTGTTGTGTGTCCAGTCTGGATGCACTGTGGATGTGTTGTGCGTCCAGTCTGGATGTGTTGTGCGTCCAGTCTGGATGCACTGTGGATGTGTTTTGCAT
>ML179350.1:102862-114031 GCA_004369135.1 Dendrothele bispora CBS 962.96
GCGATGTGCCATGGCAGAGTCACATTCTAGATTTACTCAGAAGACTCTTAAATCCTACTCACAAGCTTTATCTAATGCCCCACGCTGTTCTAAGCATATACAAAGGCCTAAATTAGTAAGGGTCACCCTTCACCTAGTCAACTTCTCGCTGAGTAAAACTGGAGTATATTAATGAGACAGCAATATCATGATATAGATATAAGACACACTGAGACCACTGAAGTCACTGCATCTCCCTACCCTAACAATATATTTACCTGACCATTTTGCCTATATACAGCTCTGTTCTGTCCTTCATCTACAGCACGGAGGAGCTTGCTGAGGGGTCTTTGGAATGATATTTGTTACTCTAGTATCATATATTCTATTACGTAGTACAAAAATACTGATGAAAGCTCGAATTATGGCTATGGTTGGCTAGCGCACACAAATACAGGACAGCTGCCAGCGCACGCTTAATAAGCCGCACGTGGCATATGGTTGGCGCTGCGCAACCTCTCTAATTAAGGAATATCATTACACAATTTATATCAGAGAGGCTAGCATAAATTGTGCCTTTTGACAGTGAAAGTACAGGAGTTATTACATTGATCAGCAGTTCAGTATGTTTGGTGTAATTTTGAAATAAACTGATCTCACTTTTCAAGATATTTTCATCATTATAATTACTGACAACTTATGAAAAACTTGCATGGCATAAACTTAGCATATATTTGAACATAATATGCCAAACTTACAAGATTGGGAAATCAGTGAAAATTTTTGTTATATGCAGAAGGTATTTGCCAAGGATTACAAAATACATCATTACCAGATGATCAAGGCATATTATTGCCCAAATTTATTGTGTGCTTTTGAGAGGCCAGCATAAATTCTGCATTTTAACAGTGCAAGGATAGGAGCTATCACAGAGATAAGCAGCTACATATATTTGATGTAAACTGACCTCACTTTTGGAAATGGTTTACATAATATTTTTGTAAATCTCTGACAATGGATGGAAAACTTACAAAATTGCTTTTTTTTTTTGACCTTCTGGATAAATATTTGATAAAAATTAACCAACCTGTCACTAAACTTATATGGTGACATGATGTCACACTGTAATCTCATCAAAACATCTAACAATTTATAGAATTTTTATGAAATATTAAATTTTTTTTTCTTTTCCCATAAATTCTCAAAAATCCATGACCACTTTTCATTGAATTTATTGTGTGACTGACTGTCACACAGTAATCATATCATATATGCAATCAGATTACATAAAACTTACACAACTCTAAAAAAAAATCTTGAGCTTCATAAGTTTGGAGTAATTTAGGAAAATTTTCAGTTGAGTTGGCATGGCATACAAAGGTCATAAATTTAACATAATCTGGCAGTTTTATGGAATTTTGCGCCCTGTGACATGCAGTCTTTGGTTGGACATGGGTCCCAGGGAACCAGTGTGCATGCATGAGCTGCTCCCATTTCTGATGTTGGCAATGGGTTAGTGTGGAGATAGATAAACTGCAGCCACAATAATTCATTTGAATGCAATGGATGCCGTTAGTATGAATTACAATCATTTTTGAGGGGCCTGGGACATGACTAGGACAACTGGAACTATCCAAGTGACCTAACTGTACAACTAGACCAAGTCGTTTGAGGGAGACCCATTTGAAGTAAGTACCATTCCATGACTTTTGCAAAAGTGAATCAGAAAGCCAGGACATAACACAACAATAACCCTTACCTGAATTCAGTGTAATGGATTAGCCTTGTGGTCCTCGACACAACAATCTTGACAGATCAACCCAGTATAAAAACAGTCGATACAGCAGTAAGTCGGCTCCAAGGGTTCACAATCAGGGGGACAGGTTGGGCAAGTGAGTGGAATATGATCGCCTCATCCTTTGAGTATCATTTGAATGGCAAGGTAATTTTCATGATTGGCCACAAATGTTTGCATAGGAAGGTCCTAGAGTAGGGAGTCAATACACAGTGGTGAAATAAAATAAAATAAAACAAACGGATGCAAAGAGGCATCACTTTTTGCTTTTTGTAACCCTTCCATTCTTCACCTGGTAAACGAGGTCTTCTTGCATATAGGGTAGTTGTGACCATTGTTGTGGAAAGTCGTGCCAATCACCATCAGGTTCAGTTGTTGTGTAAAATCGCTCCTTCATCCTAGGGGTGGAAACCACGGAGTTGTGAATACGTCACCCACCAGCAGAGACAGTGGGTGTTCTGATTAATTGGTCGTGTTTGGGATCGTAAAAAGCCATGCCTAGCATGGAGAACGCAGTAACATCGCTGATGACGTTGCTTTCCGAGGTCTTGAACTTTTTTTTGGGAGCCATGATTGTTAGAGATCAAGTCCACTGGGTAATGTTTTTAAATACTTACTGCAGCGTGTCAAAGCCATAGGTAGCAACAAGAATTTTCTCTGAGGATAGTACTGAGTAACGAGGTTTTGGCAAGGATTCTACCAGTTGGGACATTTCTGCGAGTAAGGCTCAGCACGGATCCCGGTTTTGCCGGGTTAACCTGCCGGTTCAGGTAATTTTAAGTATCCGGATCCGCAGATACAGATACTTGCGGATACCGGTTTGAATTTTTGAAAAAATGTGAAAACCGGCAGGTATCTGGTGTATCCGGCATACACAATTAGTAATTTTTATTGAGAAAAATCTTTGGTATACTTAATTTTTTTACAACTTTCTGCACAAACCTGCAAATGGTTGCAGATATTTGGCAATGAGGTACTATTTATTCATGTTTAAAGATTGTATTTTGTGTTTAATCAATGAATACATTAGAAATTTGAACATTTTTTTATTCATTAAAAAATATTTTGAAAATCTACCTTCTTACAGCTTGATATATTGACTTTTAAAACATGACCTAGAAATAAAATTTGTACAACTTATCAACTCCCATAATATGGCATACTGAATGTAATTTTAGAATGGCCCCTTGCCTTGGAAATTCATGGTGCCACAATTTTTGGCAGACTGAATAAATAAGCAGAATGAAATTTCTGTAGCTACTTCTAGAAATGGAAAAGATGCATTTGGAATAATCCTAACTAACAGTCAAAAAATTACCCAAATCTGTGCTCTAGAGACTGAGATATAGATGATTCTACATAAATCAAGCCTTTTACATCACAATAAATCAATACAAGCCTCAAAAAGATGTTTCACACTTGATTAATTTATTGTTATAGATTGAAATATTTTAGATTGACACATAAATAAGTTTTTACATCTATTTTTCATTGATATTTGAAAGAAAATTTGCATTTTACCTGCAGGTACCTGCATTTTTCAGATAACCGGCAGGTCGGATACTCCGGATACCGGTTATCCGGCCCACAAAACCGGGCGGATACAGGTTTGGATTTTTGAAACTCAAAAACCTGCCGGTACGGATACTGGTCATCCGCGGATGTATCCGTGCTGAGCCTTATCTGCGAGGATCCTACGGGGCTTTGATGGGAAATGCCGTGTTTAGGGGTAGATCATTAGAAGCATCAAGCAAGCTCAAGAAGCATCCAAATGAAGAAGTACTGATCATGATTGGAGAGGACATGGGGCTGGGTACTTACATAACATAATCTGCCACAAACAATCAACAAGCTCACATGATGCATTGAGTTGAGCAATGAGGATAGATACAACCTTTGCAAAAGCTATTGAGAATATCTCTCACAACTTTTGCAAAAGTGGCCTGAAATCTTCCTTACCCATTTGCATTCAAAGCAACTACTTTCAAGACTTAGCAAAATTGAACAAGACATAGGGACCCAACGATAGCAGCATGCAAGATTCAACATAGATACAAAGCAACAAACAGATGCATAAAACAAAACGGCAGGGAACAGCAAGTAAGACCTCAAATTACCTCTCAACTCTACACAAGATTGGCAAAGTTCTGAGCAAGCTTGGGGTCAGCAGTGGTCCTCATGACTGGCCTCAGATTCATGTTCATGAGATCAAGAAAGGCCTTGAAGGCGTCGTCCCTAAAACATAATCAGTCATAACAATGTCAAGACAGTCTCAAACACTTACCAATTATCATAGAAGTCAGCACCGCCCGAGAACCTGACGACGAAGAGTTTAAGCGCCTGAACCTCTTCCTGAACCTCGGTCTCGACAGAAGAGGACCCAAGCTGGTCAGCAAAGGCACTGTGGGGACAAGGCTCACCCTTTCCCTTAGATGGTGAAGAAGGGGAGACACGAGAAACCTTGGAGGGTGAACAGCGACCAGATGGAACTTTTGCAAAAGTAGTCTGGTTCTGCCTAGGCGTAGTCGATGACGAGGTAACTTTGGTGGGTGACCGACGGCCCGGGAGCAAGGGAGCAGCGTCCATGGTCAACAGGTCAGCCATTCGAATGGTTTTATCTATCTCCTCCTCCCAGTGAACATGAGTTGGAGTGGTGGGACTAGTTGGAGTCTCAGAAAAGGGATCGATGAAAGGGAGTCAGTCACTTGGGGAATGGCCGTGGACTGTTGAACAGTGGTATTTCCACACATCAATGATTTGCTGCTGCTGGTCTTCTCTGTACCCCTTAGGCTCGGATTGATTAGTTTTGCGAGCGAAAGCAGAGACAATTTTTCTGTTGGAAGTAAGGTAAGGTTCACGACAAGTTGAAGTGGCACTTACTGATCCATATAAATGCCAGCTCTGTTCCCATCCTTGAGAAGATAATACTTATATTTCTGTCCACTGACACCTTCAGGACCAAGGTTAGTAAAAAGTTTGGGAGAGCAGCCAGAGTATTCTTCAGAGAGAGTTGGGTCATCGTGGTTGAAGAAAAAGAAGTGGCTCAAACATTAGACATGTGAATAAACATGAGGTAAGGCTCAGCACGGATACATCCGCAGATGACTGGTATCCGTACCTGCCGGTTTTTGGTTTCCAAAAATCCAAACCTGTATCCGCCCGGTTTTGTGGGCCGGATAACCGGTATCCGGAGTGTCCGACCTGCCGGTTACCTGAAAAATACAGGTACCTGCGGGTAAAATGCAAATTTTCTTCCAAATATCAATGGAAAATAGATGAAAAAATTTATTTATGTGTAATCTGAAACATTTGAATCTAAAACAATAAATTAATCAGGTACAAAACATATTTTTTAAGCTTGTATTGATTTACAGTCATCCACCGGCCAATGAGACAGTGAAATTTAAGTGATGTGTAGATAGTGTTTCTCGGCCTCTCTTCAGGAAATAGGTACATAGGTACCTAATATATGTACAATACTTTGTTTCTCCGCCAGCTATATTATCATTTAGGAGGGGACAGAACGCAGGATACAGGAAACAAGTAAAACAAACTTTTATCAGCGGAACCAGCCAATGAGACACGTCACGTCACACCGGATCAACAAAGATAAGATAGAATTACAAAGAGAAAACAGGAGTGACGGCAGATCCGACTATACATTTCCAAATGGGGACAAATCGCTGATGTGACAAACCGACGTCCTCCTTCTCCTCTGTTGCGCAAATATGGCTGCTATAGGTTATCACCTCTATTCTAGGAGGTTTCAGTGTCGGTATCTCTTTAGTTCACAATGTTACACATGCTTGCCAAGTCTTATACCCCTCCGCTCCATACTAAGCTCAGTATTGACAAATTAAAATTCATCTTTCCTCTTTTTTTGCTCTATATCCTTCATAGCATGCACTGTAGTGTAAATTTTGAGACCGGCTTTATATATGTGACAGATATAACCAATAAAAACAATATGTAGTACCTTCCCATGCCATCCTAACTTGTGAGCACCCTGCCGGACAATTTGTCTCATTGGCCGGTGGTGTCTCAGTGGCCGGTGGATGACTGTATTATGGTGTAAACAGTTTGATTTATGTAGAATTATCAATATCTCAGCCTCTAGAGCACAGATTTGAGTAAATCTTTGACTGTTGGTTAGGACTATTTTAAATGCATCTTTTTCATTTCTAGAAGTAGCTACAGAAATTTCTTCCTGCTTATTTATTCAGTCTCCCAAAAATTGTGGCACCATAAATTTCCAAGGCAAGGGACCATTCTAAAATTGCATTCAGTATGCCACATTGTAGGAATTGATAAGTTGTGCAAATTTCATTTCTAGATCATGTTTTAAAAGTCAATATATCAAGCTGTAAGAAGGTAGATATTCAAAATATCATACAATGAATAAGAAGTTCAAATGTATTTGTACATAGAATTGATTACACACAAAATACAATCCTTAAACATGAAACAATAGTATTTCATTGCCAGATATTTGTGACCTTTTGCAGGTAGGTGCAGAAAGTTGGAAAAAAAATCAAATATACCAGAATTTTTACCAATACAAGCTACTAATTGTGTATGCCGGATACACCAGATACCTGCCGGTTTTGATGTTTTTTCAAAAATCGAAACCGGTATCCGCAAGTATCTGTATCCGCGGATCCGGATACTTAAAATTACCAGAACCGGCAGGTTAACCCGGCAAAACTGGGATCCATGCTGAGCCTTAACATGAGGAGGTATTGCTTTTGCAAAAGTTAATACTAAAGGAGTATAATTGACAAGAGTTGAATGCAACTAAATACCCCTATTTTGAACCCTACCTATGGAATTCAAGGTAGGTCTCATCTATCTGAGTACTAGTGTTGAGCCTGAACTACTAAATATTCAATTCGAGTTGAAATCTCAATAAATCAAGTTATGCAAATGAGTATGAACAACGTCTAACATCAAACTGACATCTATCAACCCGTTTGTATCATTAATGAAGTAGAAATTAACCATGTACTAACTTCAATCTTAATCTTGGATTCTTTTCTTATAACCACTGCAAACAGAATAAAATTGAACTAATAATCGGCATACAATAATTTCAGCTCATCCATATTAGAGTAGATGTTTAAATTCCCACTAATTCTTTCTTTCTGTTTTAATTCTACCTCATCTTTGATTGACCTATCCATGGTCGTTCTCATTTGAAATCCATCATCAACATAACAAAAGAGTCCACCAGCAGTGTACTGAATGAACGAATATCTGTGTAAGCCCACACAACGCAAAGAATGCGTCAAGATCTTGCGATCATTCAACAACACGTCGTCATTTGTTGTCATCGACTTAACCCGTTTGCAAGAACCCCTTCCCACCAATCCGACACCCAGACCTTGTAGCGATCTTCAAGAGGATGTTGAGTTCTGTCATTATTTCGCCCTCGCCAACTTCCGGATCCAAATTCGCACCCATCAAATTGCAGGCCTTGACACCACCGAATGCAATTTTCTTCCAACTTTCGACAATCTCGCTATGGCAGCTTTTCAACAATATAAACCATGCATACTCCGTCGCAGGCACAACCAATCCTCCCTCTTTTGAACAGCTGACCGACGCCCAGTTGGTGCATCGAGTTCATGGGTTGATATCATGGGTCAACACCTTTGTGTGTTCCTTGTTGTTAATTCCTTTACTGCGACTAACCCCGTCCGATACCCCAGGCCCAAACGTTTGACATCATCTGCGACCTTCACAATTGATACACCGCCGAAGTCTACTGTGACAATGAATTAACACAGCTTTTCCTGTGTACCGAGGTCGTAATGAAGGAAATTGCAAATTCCTTCCTTTGTTCCGAACTTTGGCAACCCATCAACCCTGAGTTTCCGCCTTTTGAGCCTCACCCTATGATCTCATTCCAACACCCTTTGCCCAAGCTCACGAAACCTCTTGTCCAGGATCTTTCATACCCAAACCCTTTCGGCGATCCCAGCAACGATGAACTTCGGTATCCTCAACCGAAATCTGATACAATTCGACGTCAAAAGGCAGAGCTGGAACAAGAAATCACGAGGAATATGGTGGAATGGCTCGAACTTGATGAGCCTGCAAACTATTTCGGTCGTCAAATGATCAAGGCATTGAAGACTGACCTGTGATTCATCAGAGATTTTCTTCGTGGGCAGACACATCCTGGCAAAAACAAACATGCCAATGACCCCTTCTACAAACAGCTGAAGTCCAACTTCCCTGTTTCCTCATACCGTACTCCGTACATCCCTGACCCCAACCATGATGATAAAACCTGTCCTGGGTGCAACAACTACACGATTTGGCGACAAAACGCCATTTCCTTATCTCTTCTGCACGATTCCGAATCTGCAGCCTCCGCTCGTAATAATGAAGATATTCACATGTCTTCCCCTCCGTCGTTGCCTTCAATCCATCCGTTATCTCCTGCTGACCCCAACATCCTCTCAATTCCTCTTGAGACCATCCCAAAAGTCAAGAATCGCGCTTATTTCTACATCCCATCCATGCAATCGAAGGGAAAACAGCGTGCCTGTGAATCAACTCCGTCCGAATCGGGTTCGGATGAGGAATGGCAGCTGGATTCAGATGTGACTCTGGCCAAACGCCAAGCGTCCAAGGAACTAGTGCCGACCAAGTCCGCTAAAAAGCCGAAGCCCGGCTCTTTCAAGGTGCCTCAGCCCAAAGAGCCTCGCAAGTCGAAAGGCGATATAGTCGCAGATCTCAACACAATTCGCGATTGGGTCTCGAAACCCCTCCACAATACTCCAACACACCACTTCCCCTTTCCTGCCTACACGGATTCCGACCTCCTTCCCTCTATTCCATGGACTAGTAATGATGACCAACAAATTCACCCCCCTTCTGCTTCAGAGAGGGTGAATCGCGTTTCCAATTACGCGGCTGTTACGAGTCGTGGTTCTCATCAACCTAACGGCCCACATAATTCGTAACCATCCAGCACCCACGCTATTACTATAATCCCTTGACACCCAGAAGTGTCATATCGACTCCGACAACACTGCCCGCTTCCTTATTTAGATAGATACCATTTAATTACTACTGATTCCTAACGACTCGATACTTTTACTGACTCTTAGTGACTACTTACTTACAGTATATGACTCGGAGTATAGCCTCTTCATAGTAGTATAAAAGAACTCTTTAAAACTTCAGTACAGTAGCGTCAATATTTTGTACTTCCATACCCAAGTTCAATCCAGAACTCAACTCTCACATCAAAGTAGTCGTTGGCAACCGCCGATCACTACTTCCGACTCGTAAATTCCGCCACTAATTGAATCACATTCAATTAGATCCATCCAAGAATACGCGCGTTCAGCCGGCCTTTCACGCCACCAACAACTAAATGGAATATCGAATATTCCAAGTCAACGTCGAGTAGCAAGGCTTCTTGATTGAGTCTCTCCCAGATCGGATACTCTGAACCCGACACTACCAACACTTTTCAATCGCTAGCTGATTGCTGGAACATAATTTGGTAACTATATCTAACTAATTATCTTTTATCTCAGTTAGATAATCCAGGTTCAAGTACGCGATCTAACAGCGGCTCCGCAGATGAATGTCCAACCAATGGAGATGTGGCGATCTACTATGCCCCCTCCAGTGGTCTCCAATCGTTCGTTCTCCAGAGTGCAGGCAAACTTTTCTCTTTCCCATACTCCTGGAGTTATTTATCTCCCCCCCCCCGAGACCCTTGTAAACTTTGCGTGTGACAAGGTTTTGTTTGTGCCTATCCCAAACTCGCGTGCTTTTCCTGGGACGATCTGAAACCCAAAAAGCATAGAAGATGCCTTGGATGTCGTTGGAGAAGCCAGAAGTGCGTGTTGGAAGGGACGAGCCAACCCCATCTACGTCCTTATCAGTGGGATGGGTATAAGTTTGTACCATTCCATATTGCAGGCCTTTTGGTAAGTTTCATCTTCATTTGTTGTTGCGATTTTGCGCGACTAACGTTCTTTTGTTGTTAGTCACACCTGTTGGAAAGTCGTCGTTCGAGTAAAAGAGAGAATGAATTAAACAAATGCGTAGGTAACTATTTAAGGCAATGATTACATAATATAAGTAGACAGAAGTCCGAGGATGCCATCTTCAACACTCCCCCATGGGCGAGGACGAAAATACAAGTAGAAAAGAAAGACTCCCCCATAGTCATTAAAATGCGTAAGACTTCATAGCAGTCGCTGCTGTTGCTGTTTCCTCTTCATCTTTCTTCTTTCGTAAATCAAGGTACCATTGCCGATATTGTCCTTCTTTCCCACCACCTTCTCGGAAGCAGTCTTGAATTAAGTGCCCGATACGTTGGCAGTTTGAGCATCGGATAATCGTGCGAGTTGTCATCATAGCACTTGCAAGGTGGCCGTCGTCTATACCAGTTACTCCCCCAGACGACACATTCCCATCATCTTTAATGTTTCTCGCCCTTCGTATAAGTGCAATTTCGACATCGTTAATCGTGAGAGGTTCTTTTGAGTTTTCGAGAGTCGTAATGAGATCTTTGAAGTCGGGGTTTCCGGAAACGGAATTGAGCATAATCGCAATAATTTGATTGTCGGACGGTCAGTCTTCGTGGTTTCGTTCCAATTCATCGGCAATACTTCGGATTCTTCCCATCACCTTGGCCATGTCGTCAACCCCTCCCCTGTATTTCACTGCAGCAAATTCTCTTAACAACCTAACGGCAGCCCCAACACCAGAATCGGCATATAGTGAAGCCAGATGCGCCCATAATCCTGCCGGATCCTCCTCATATCCTCTAACATGCGTCAATGTGCTGTCCTCCATTCTCTTCACAATCAACTCCGTCGCCGCGTCCCGTCTATTCTTCCATGCCTTGTACAGTTTACTATTCGGACCGGTCGTTGGTGCCTGATCAACACCTAAAATAGTCTCCAGTAGACCGGCTGAGCGAGCGGCAACTCTGGCACGAAGCTCCCAAGCGCCGTAATTTCCATCCCCTTGGAGTTTTGTAATTTCGGTGTCTTTCGCCATTTCGTATAGGTCGGTAAGGTCTCATTTGGTCGGTCAGTCGGTCAGTCGGTTAGGTTAGATTAGGCACGGGAATAATATGCGGGGATAGTCAGAGCACGGGAATAGGTGGATATATGCGCGATATTTTGGGAATTGAGTGGAATGAAGACGCCTTTCGTTGAGTCGTCAATTTCGTAGTAAAGTTCGCGAGATATAATGTCCAGTAATGATTAGAGCGCGGGGCCCATAACCTGTTGGAAAGTCGTCGTTCGAGTAAAAGAAAGAATGAATTAAACTAATGACAATAATATAATGCTCAGTTGGGTGGTAACACAACTATATTGAGGGAATGAGAATATACCTAATGACAATAATATAATGCT
>ML179351.1:0-21369 GCA_004369135.1 Dendrothele bispora CBS 962.96
TAACATTAGGGGTAACGAGTCGACGGAAAATATGCACAGTGCAATAGATGTCAGTAAGTTCTCTTGCAGGATTAATTAACAAAAAATGTGTTGCAGTGGCCAAAGTCCGGTCTATAAATAATCAAAATTCCCCAAATACAACACCTTCCCAAGCCTTGACCTCCCTCGTCGCTAATATCTCATCAACGACCACGTTAGGAAGCCCAACCAACGAGTCTTTAGACCAACGTGCAAGGGTAGGGAGAAGAGCCGCTAGGCGAGCTTTCCCCTTTTCCTGTCCCTTTTCAACGACACTGGCTTTCTCTACGACAGTAGGAGCAGCCAAAGTAGTACCAAAACAACTCCCCAACACTCCATTCACACTAATACTTCCTTGCACATCCTCTCCTTCTTCGTCTCCAACAACTCTCCTCAAAACTCCCCCAACAGATTTGCCCAACACATACGCAAAGTCAGCTCCCACCAAGTGAGTCTGCGTTTCGGACAAAAGCGCCGTAAACGCTGGGTCAGGATCCCGAGGCGAAGGCGCCGTTCGTGCGCCTCTGAGACCGACAGAGGAGGGAGAATCTGAATGTGGATGAAGGTTGGTATAAGGTCCGTATGAATAAGGATAAAGCGAATGGTTGGTTGGTGGAGGTGGGGGTGTCGTTTCTTTTTCTGTTTTCTTCTGCACTCTCTTCTTGGCAAGGGATTGGGATGGATGAGAAGAAGAGGAGACAGAAGTGGACGCAGACGCGCGAGATTCTGGTCTAGACACTGAAGCTGAGCCTGAGCTTGTGTTCATATGCGAGGAGGGCTCCTGGATATGTTGTCGAGAAGGTGACCTTGACGCAGAAACTGATGATGAAACACTGTCATTGCTACTCATGCTGTGAGCCTGTGGCGGTAAGACATCCTCAAACCTCGTTTCTAGCGGTGAAGTTGTATCTGATATAGAAATCATCGAGTACCTGGAACGATCATTTGGCCATGAATCCCGTTCGGGCTCTGCGTATTCAGCTGCAGAATCGTCAAGGGAAAGAATGGAAGGGGAAGTAACAGAGGTGGGTAATTGAGGAAGCGGACGAACATAACTACTCGAAGTAGTAGCCAGAGGTGGTGTGGGTGTGGGTAAAGGCCGAGGTCGAGTAGTGTTTCGTGATAATAATGGATTCGAAGTCGTAGTAGACGGCCCTCTCACTTCGAGATGTGAGGTCTGAAACTGGTCTTGCGTAGATAGCTGAGATGACTCTTCAGAGATCTGAGAAAAGGAAGTACCGGGTGATGCCTCGAGGTCTATCCCCTCATTCAAGAACACTTCCTCTCGACCCTCAGCATCCTCCTCTCCTTCACATTCCTCCACTTGATATCTTTCTCCGTATTCTTCTGGATACTCGATTCCGTCCCCCCTCCATCCACCTTCAATGAGCGTCCTTCTAATCTCCTCCTGTGTCTTAGGTAATAACACTCTACAAAACATCTCCCTCTTCTGCCCCTCCCTCTCCACTCTCTCCTTTGTCCAAATCCACCTCGTACCTTCCAAATGGCCCGAAGTCTCCCCTCCATCTTGTTCACCAGAAAGATCCCAAAGCCTTCCCTCAACTCGACGTCGAATAGCACGCATCAGTCGCCGAATATCTTGTTGCGAAAGCTTGGTTTTGAGCGTCACTTTTTCTTCTCTTCCCTTCTCCTCGTCGTAGATGTAAAACTCGGCTAAAGCAGCGACTACCGCCTCTCGTACCGTCTCCGCAAGATCCCGCCAGCCTACATGGAGGAAATGGTAGGAAAGAGTGAGATACTTTGTTGAAAGGGCCTCAAAGGCCGGATCGGGTGCTGAATGAATCCCTTTTGAACCTGCTATGTTCCCGCTCCTACCTGCTCTCTGTCCATGCAAAAATGATATCTCGGCGTCATCGACCTCACCATCATCGTACAACGACTCTGGGCCTCCCCAGTCCGTGCTCTGATTACCCCATCCCAGTTTTCCTTTGACCATTTTGACTAAAATACCCCCCAAACTAAACTCATTCTTCATGTTTTCCTCGAATCTTTCTTGGATCTCTTCGTCCTTTGCTTTTTGTATTATCCCACGGACGTATTTCGCTCGAGCCAGCAGTGTAAGCTGGAGTGAAGTGAACAAGGAAAGAAGAGAGATAGTGTAGGACGTTAGAACAGTCCTTGTAAGCGTGAGGTGAAGAAGATGGAGCCACAGTGCCGATTTCGACTTGGGGTGGTTAAGAATTTTATGGGTGGGCAAATTGAAACGACGCGCCTGTGGCGGCATGTTTTGTAGAAAAGCATTTGAGTCGAAAGAGGAACCGAGAGACGGCAAAGAAGACACGGGGGCGTTGATATCAGAGCTACTAGTCCCACTTGCGCTCCCGACATCGGACCCTTCTCCACCAGACTTGACAGACAACGCCGAGGATGAAACGACAGAGAGATTCGACGCGGAGGCAGATGCGGCGATGGAAGAGGTGGTATAGCCATAACCAGAGTTGCCAGCACCTGTAGTACTGATAAAGCTGGAACCCATTTCGGACGAATCTTCGTTTGAATTTCCATTGGACGAAGACTGAGAATTTGATTGTGAATGAAAAAGTTGCTGTTGATCGGTAGTGTCAACCCAGCTACGCAATCCCGATGTGCTGAGTTGAGAAGACTCAGCACTGGACGGAAGGCTTTGTTGCTTCCCCTTCTCCCTCTCTGACACTTTTTCCTTCCCCAGGCCCTTCAACTCGTTTGTAACACCCTCAACATCCATTTCATCCAAAACACCCTCTGCCAGGCTGGGTAACATGGCCATAACAGTATAGCCTACATCTTCCTGGGTTTGTTCGAATCGTCTCTTCAGTATGTCCTTGGCGATACGTTCAGACTCTAATTTTTCCTTGACGTCTTCGAGGCGCTCAGTGACATAGCCGCGAACGAGATACAATCCAGCGGTAAATATAGCAGCTTTAGAAGCGGTGGAAGCGATAGTTGTGAGAACTGTAGAGGAAGTGGAAGAAGACGAGGATGACGATGGTCCGTGCATAGTCTCTGTATGTGTTTTCACTTGATCTGGGATGTCCAAGCGCGTTTTCAGGAAATTTTCAGTCAGCCAGAGGGAATAAACTCACGTTTAGACAGAGAACATACAGGACGAGAGAGAGGTAGAAGGAAAACACGGTGAACGTGAAAAGCCACGACTCGGATGCAAGAATGGCCGGTCCGGTCTTACGCGCCTCCGCTGCTGAGCACGATTGTCCGCTCAATATCCGATGCTTGTTCAGTCCTTCCGTAGTGCTTACAACAGCCTTTGTCTTATGCACAAACGGACTCTGCCTCTGAGATGATTACTCTGCTTGCAACCGCCCGCGGCCGCACGTTGCCCACCGCAAGAACGGACGTGTCGGTGTCCCAAATCAAATCAGCTTCGTCACTGCACTTTCATTTATCAATATCAAATTTCTGCAAATCCAAATGTTATTCTACAAGGTAATGTACACTCATATAGCCGAGTCTCCTGCTTCATCTAGACAGCGCAACTTGAGAAAAACATCACTCCCTTTACAATCAATCATCAGTCTATGTGTCACACGAGCAAGCTGAAACTAAAAGGCAATCACTCACCCCAGCCTTCTAACGAAACCAAATCCAAAGAGCCTCCAAAATACCTTTAGAAGTAAAGCAATCAGTCTAAGCAGGCCTTTGCAATGAACAGCGAACACCCCAAAAACTCACTTTGCATATAACCTACTCATCGGTAACCCATATCCTAGTCCTGCGATCGTCCCCAAACCCGTCTGCAATCCCTTCCCCGTAATCTCTCCAAACAAGTTCCCCTGCCCAGCTCCTCCACCTCCTACGCCTTCGGCTATCGCAGCGATTCCACCAACGTGTTGAGCAGCATAAGGTCCCCCTCCATCACCCGAGTCACCATAATCGTAAGCATCAGGATTCGAGTCCGAATCGGCACTTCGCCCAGCGGTCGTAAAAGCGTACGAAAATATTTTAGAAATATGAGAAGAAGAAACGCCGCCGCCTTGGTCTCGGACACGAATAGAGTAAAAGTTGGAGAGGGTAGACACATTGGAGTTGGACCCAGAAGAGTTCGAAGAGCGACAAGCCGAATCAGTCACTCTAGGCGGCGGACTCAAAGTCACCATTACAGGTGGAAGACTTTGCGCTCTTGTCGCTGGACTCTGTCTCGAATGGTTTTCCACTGTAGCTCTAAACGAGTTCTTCAAAATCTCTGTGAGAATGTACTCCAAATGGACCGGAACATAAGCGAACGTTGAATCCGGGTACCCGTCTATCACTATCGACGGACTCGCTCCGAGTGTGGCTTCACAGAGTTCACTGACGAAGGAACCACACATACGGACCATTTGAGCAGGGGATGTGATCGTGTTGACTACACCAAAGTTGCATGCTTTTTCTTGAGACTGGAAGGCTCGGGAGAGGGCAACGTGTTGTTCGGCGATGAGACGGACGGATATACGGTTCCGGATGGCACCGTCGAGGAATTGGTTGATTTCTTCGGGGGATAGATAGCGTGCACATTCTTGGAAGCTAGTAGAGTGTTAACCTTGTAACTAGAGCGCTAGAAGGAGAAAACATAAGCAAGGAGACGTACCCTTTAGCCATGGTAGGTATGTCATTTGCATGAATCTCTACCAATTCCTCGAGCATCTCCGCAAAGTTAGCATTTTCTTCTATGGTTTTCGGGGTGGGATATGTAGCGAACCAAAGAAAGCTTTGTTTGTAGGATGATAGAATGTTGGATACATATCTGAAGAGGCATGGTTTCAAATTATTAGATCCGCCATACAACACCACTCAGCGAAATAAACCACCAACGCACGGATTGGTCCCAACAATGAAAGGCAAAGCTTCAATGGACCTGACCCTCGTTGCCAATCGTTTCGGAATTTCTTCCAGAGCATACGAGACAGATGCCAGTAAAGACTCGGGTGTTAGGGGTCGACCAAAGGACAGTAAGGCAGAGAGATTGAGGGGACGAGGCGGAGAAGAGGCATGTTTATCCAAAAGTTCTGTGACTTGACGAGTATTCGCGGCTGGGGCTCGTCGAGGTGTAATATACCCGCGACGAGAGGAAATGCTAGTGAGTGGTCGATGTAGACGCGAGTTCATCATCGACATACATTGCAAAACATTCCGTACTATGTAACTGTTTCTTCACAATGTAAACGTAAAGCTGTGTTACTTCGACTGAGAGATGCTCGAGCGTTCAATATCAATTTGCATCCACTAGCGCGTAAAGATAGGCATAAAAGGACGCATGGCATATATGCATACATTTTGTGGAAGGTAGGTAGGTTACGTAGCATAGTACGTAGAAAAGTGTGATGCGACCGACAGAAACCTCCAAACGACCCCAACTATGTCTAGATTTAGGCCTCCTTGACCTTGACAGTACCACGCAGAAGACCAGTCTACAAATACCGATGAGCAACCTTGCCAAAAGAAAGATTTAAAAAAAAACAGATACGCACCCTCCTTGCAGCAATAAGACCGACTTTCTGACCAGGAACGGCCGAACGAGCAATGGTAGAAGCCTTTCCAATGTGTTGATGGTTACCACCACCATGAGGATGGTCGACGGGGTTCATAGCAACACCACGAGTACGAGGCCAGTTGTATCTCTTGGCCTTGAATTTGTGGAAAGCCCTTCCAGCCTTGAGCAAAGGCTTATCAATCCTTCCACCACCAGCGACAATGCCGACCGTAGCCCTAGCAGAACCCGAAACGGTCTTTTTAGCACCAGAGGGAAGACGAATCCTGGTCTTGTTGTCATCAGGAGAGTGACCGATGACGGTAGCGAAGTTTCCAGAGGTACGAGCGAGAGCACCACGGTCACCGACTTTCTCCTCGACGTTGCAAACGATAGTACCTTCAGGGCATTGCGAGATGGGGAGTACGTTACCGACGGCAAGAGTTGCTTTTTTGCCGCAGTAAACGAATGCACCGGTGTGGAGACCTTCAGTGGCGACGAAAGTTTCTTTACGAAGTTTGAAGCGGTAGGGGTCACGGAAAACTACACGAGCAAGGGGAGCGCCACTAGAATTGAATCGTGTTAGTTACTGGGGAAATGATGGATGTTTTTTGGTCTGTTTGGGACTTACCGACCGGCGTCGTGAATAATTTCCTTGACAATACCCCGGACGTAGCCATTCCTCTCAGCAAAATCAAGGGCACGAAGGCGGGCGGGAGCCTTATTGTGGTGGGTGTGCGATTTGAACTGTTGGACGAAAAGGACAACGGGGATATTAGGGCTCTTCTGTTTAGTAGCTTGGGGAGAGAAAAGTAGCAGGGATGCGTACGATAGCGTGTGAGCGTCTTTGTGCCCTGATAACCCGACCCATTGTTTAATCTAGGAAGGTAGAAAAGTGAGTAAAGGGAGGTGGAAGGAAAAGGTTGGGTATAGAGAGAAAGGCGGGAAAGTGCCTGGGAGCGTCATCCAACCGCGAAAAAAGCCATCCAGCATGAAATGATGGAATTCTATCGGAAATTTTCGTGCATAGGACTTTCAGGAATGATAGAGTAGCATCCGGGTGACTCTTGGAGGAGAAATGGGGCATGGACTAACCTGTTTCTTGAAGAATTGGCGTGTGGATGGACAGACGGACACAACGAGACTCTTTCGGTTGGATGACAGCTTAGTCAGACTGCAGCCACGTGGATCACCATACTTGCCATTCTTGGTAATGGAAACGCCTCTCAACTTCGAGGGATTGTTCGAACGGTGAGGCTCGATTTTTTCGGAGCATTACGGGGAATAGGGTATTGAGGCATAGCAATAACATTTACTATAGACTATACGCAACGGGAGGCAAGCTACTTTGATGAGAAAAACACTTTCGGAGACACGAAGTAAAAAGTCCAAGGCACTTTGTATGATAAGATGGAAAAGACCCGAATCCGCGGAGACGGAATTGCAAAGCAATATGGAGGCCATCAAGATATAAGTAGAGTGTATACATATCAAACGGGACCGGAAAGAAGGGGATTAGAAGGTGAGATTGGAATTGCGGTGCATCGATGATTTGGAGACAATAGGGAGTCGTGGATGACATGACAAGTATATAAAGCCGAAAGACGATTGCAGCGCAGGGGCTGGTGTGGATGTGGGGGTCGTCGTGGATGTGGATGTCGGCGACGGGCGCTTAGTGGGATGGAGGGAGCGTCGGGATTTCAACTTGCAACTCTCCCACGGAAGCTTACAGTTTGTACACTTGCTCAAGGCCTGCTCGCTGGCTCGTGCAATGATCCACGTGGACGGGTCCAGTGCGTCTTCTTGGGACCTCGACAACAACAACACCGATGGCCCAAATCCTGAATCCAAAACTTCTCCGAATCCCGAGCGTGAGTCCTCGCTTTCCCCCATCACCGACCCTCCCAACTCCGACCCCCCGCCCGCTTCAAACCCACCTCCGGCCCTAGAGCCTGACCAGCCCTCCGAAGACAAGCTCTCCCGACAGTCAACCCCCCTCAGCGAACTTTCCCCGCCTCCGGATGATCTCGACACCCCCGCCCCAGACCCGGCCGGTGACGCGCCAGATCAAAAGAAGGAAAGGCCGGAAACTCCTCCGCCTCCTCCGGCAGACCCCAATCCCATCTCTCCATCCACCCTGGACCATCTGTCGACACCATCAACCCTTCCTCATTCGCCATCACAGCCGACCGATAGCAAAGTGACTATGACCATGCTCGAGTTGAACACGGAGCTTTTCAAGTAAAGACACCAATCCCTACTGCTCCATTTCCTGTTACTTATTCGCTCTCTCTACAGAATCATCATGCAGTTCCAACAACGTGGCACGCCCTCCTCTGACCCTCTCTTCCTGCAATACGCCAACCGTCTACAAACGAACCTTGCTTTCCTAGCTACACACCTCGAAAACCCTCCTCGCCATTTCCAACCCCCCAAAATGGACCCTCTACCCCCCATTGACCTCCCTACCGATCGCCTACGCCAACTCTACAACGAACTCCCCACTCTCTTCGCAAAAGACCTCGCACGTCAAAACATGAACATGAACCTAAAACGCGAACGAACAGACGAAAGTCTAGACGCGTTGGGTATGGCCATGAACAAACGTAGAGATACGGG
The DNA here is from genome assembly GCA_004369135.1 of Dendrothele bispora CBS 962.96. Lineage (NCBI taxonomy): Eukaryota > Fungi > Basidiomycota > Agaricomycetes > Agaricales > Dendrothele > Dendrothele bispora. Next base: position 8,099 of record ML179351.1, read on the forward strand.
AGAGACCAAAAACATGTCATCACCTTCGTCCTCCATGATGCCACCTCCTCTTCCTGGATCACTGGACCAAGGTTTAGCACAAGTCAATGGCACCTCGAATTCGACACCAGGTCCTGGATCAGGTATGGGACCGGATGGGATGATGTCAGAGGCTCAGATAGCTGCTATGAGAGCTAGACAACAGCAACAAGCTCAACTTCGTGCGCAACAACAACAAGGAGGTCCTGGTATTGGAGGTCGACAAATGTCACCGCCTGGTTCAGCTGGGCCGAATATGCCAAACATGCCTATGCCCAATGGTGCTGGTCCAGGTCCAGGTCCAGGAGGTGGAGGTGGAAGTGGTGGTGGGGGAGGGGGTGGTGGTGGTGGTGGTGGTCCTGGCGGTAGTGGAATGGCTGGAAATCTCGATGGAATGCCCGTTCAGATGCGACAGGCATATCAATTGCTGCAACACCCAACTCATCCCATTATTCAATATGTCATGAAGTATGTTCCCAATTTGTCGCAGTTGCCGATGCAACAGCAACTGCAAAAGGTTATGCAAGTGGGTTCTGAACAAGTCTCTTTCTTTATGTTGACATGTTGCTGAAAAAAATGTCATTTTTACTTGATAGGCTATTCAACAGCATCAGATGCGACAACAACAACAAGCCGCTGGTGGCCCTGGTGGTGCTGTACCAGGTAAGAAAGACGTTACGAATCTTCTCTTACTTTCGTTAGTGCAATGAGTCAAATTGCCCGAAAAATGTTTCGTTCGTGTCTATCGTGAAGTCAAGCACGGCAGACTAATTATGCACGACGACTGGTTTTGTGTCTACTACTTCTTCTGTCTATATGCTAATTTGCATGTCATTTTTTCGACTATGCTATAGGTTCTCCAATGGGTGCACCAGGTACACCAGTACCCAATGGTCAGACAAGTCCTGTATCACCTTCTCAAAGTATGAGCATGGGTATGGGAGGCCTTGGGATGGGCTCACCTGCTATGGGCGGTATGGGTGGTGGCATGAGTGGCGGTATGGGTGGTATGGGCGATCCTCGATCGGGTACACCAAATTTGGGTGGATCTGGTGGTGGTGGTGGTGGAGGACTCGGCAACATGGGCAATCTCGGAAACTTGAACAGTTTCGGAAATATGAATATGAGTCCAATGAACCAGAGGCAGCTCAGGCTATTACAGGCTCAGCAGCAGTCGAGAGGAGGCAATATGGGAGGAATGATGAACAGTATGGGAGGAGGAGGAGAGGGAGGAGGGCTAACACCTCAGCAGCAAATGATGATAATGCAAGAAAGGATGAAGAACGCTCAGCAGCAAAACCAGGGTCATCAGGGACAGAATTCGCCCCAGAACTCTCAGACACCACAAAATCCTGGAACGCCCTCATTATCACGGGGAGGAGCTTCTTCGCCACTAGGACAAGGAGGACCTCATACGCCTCAACAGCAGCAGGGCCAAGGGCAACCACATCCACAGACGCCTGGAGCTGGAAGTGGAGGGGGTTCTCCAGGAGCTGGTCCCGGTGGCGATGGCATGAATTTCCCGGCGTTGCGATCGAATCCTACCATGAATGCGATACCTGGTATAGCGAGAAGTGCTAGGTCACCGCCTGATCCCAGTTCTGCTGGTAGTGGAGCGCAGAGTCCGGTGAACATGATAGGGATGGGTGGTATGAACAATATGGGGATGGGAATGGGTGGACCGATGGGCAATATGAACATAGCAGGTGGGATGGGTATGGGAGGGAGTATGTCGCCGATGACGCCTCGTATGGGATCTGCGGCTGTGAGATCGGGGTCTATGGGTCACGATGACTTTGCAAGGATGATGATGCAACAACAACATCAGCAACAGCAACAAGGAGGTGGAGGTGGGCCTGGGTCTGGAGGTGGAGGTGGTGGACCAGGAGGAGGACGAACGATGAATCCACAGCAGATGCAGATGGGAATGGGTCGACCGCCTAGTGCGCATGGGCATGGTCATGGAGGTGGGCCGGGTGCTGGTTTTGGAGGTAGCATGGGCGGTATGGGTATGAGTGGAGGTATGGGAATGGGTGGTATGGGAGGTGGACCTTCGCCTCCTGGTAGTTCGCATGGAGGTGGAGGTGGTTCGTTCCCATTTGGGACGTCGCCTGGAGGGCATCAGTCTGAAGGTACGCCGAGGCATATGAGTGGAACGCCTGTACCACAGGGTCCACAACAAGGTATGATGGGTATGGGTATGGGTGGTATGGGTAATGGTATGGGTGGCAATATGGGTATGGGTATGGGTATGGGTGGTATGGGCAACATGGGTAATATGGGTAATATGGGTGGCGGTATTGGTATGGGCATGGGCAACATGGGCAACATGGGCAACATCGGTATGGGCAATATGGGCAACAGCAACATGGGCATGAACAACATGAACAACATGAACAGCATGAACAGCATGAACATTAACAGTGCGGAGCAGTTTTCTTCTTCCATGTCCAATGGATATGATTCAGTCTCTGGTTGGGCTCAACAAGACAATTTTTTAGGTTCGTGAGCTCGACCAATTCGATTTGATGGCCAGACAACGACGACAATGACGACTGCGACGATACTGTTTTTTCGATTTACGATACGAATACGAATACGATATGCGACTGGGGCATTTGTACTACCGTACTTTGCATTTGTTGGCTGTTCGAATTGTATCTCGCTCGTCGACTTCCCCCTCTCTCTGGATTGGGTTATCCTTGTCGTCTAGTCCATATGCTGTGGCCATGCATGTATGTCATTCTCGCGTTCTGTCCCACCCAGTTCTTTCGTTCATCTTGCATATTGTTAATTCATTCTTTTTTCCTTCGTTTCCGTGTGTCTGTACATATCCACGTCACGTCGTCGATGCTCTGGCCCTTGTTTTTTTTTTCGTGCTATCTCTTGCTTTTTGCTTCTTTATATTTTTGATTCTTGTTCCCGTCCACCGGTTTTCATTCCTCCGTTTATACCTGCCCATCACCCGCACTCATTCCTTTGCTCAAAAATTGTCCAGTCACCTCGTCACGACCTTGAACCAACCGAACTTGCCCCCTCCTAATCATTCGTTCGCTTGCATCTGGCTTTCCTCGACCGGAGTAGAATGACCCTTGCTCATGTTCACGATCACGACGCATACTTGATAGACTCTTCTGCTCGTATCACCTAGCTTCGCAAATACCAACCTTCACCTATCTCAGCTACATACATATAACAACTAACTATCTCACCTCTCGCCTATCGATCCTAAACCATACCTATATACATATAAATACCTTTTATCTGACTTCCACCCTACCCGTCCCACTGCCGCTTCAATTTCTTTTACTCAGTGCAAAGTACCTGTACATGTTCTTTGCCTTTTTGTCTTTTATCTGTCTCTGTCTCCGTCTGCACTTGTCATTTTTATCTCTATCCTCTCTCCGTCTCTCTGCTTCCTTTCTCTAATTACATATGATTACTTTCATTTTTGCTCTATCGCTTGCGTATATATCATTTCTCTTGTCTCTTTCGTCTCTCTCGTCTCTATTCTTTTTTTCTCCCTCGTGTTTTTTTCTTGCTATGCGACGAGTACTGGTATCGGATTTGTATACATAAAATGTATAGCTTGCATGTAGAGCGTCTCCTCAGCTTCCGGCATCATCTCTACGATATGTCGACATCCTATGTATAACCTTCCGAGTCCGCGCATGCATCTAATTGATGCATCCGTGCTGAACCCAAAAGCTCCTATCCCAGGAGCACCTATATTTAATACATAGAGTACATAACATACTTCTGCCAGCTGCCTCATTTTCACTCAACTATAATATATGTAAATTATGCATTGAACTTTAGAATCCGGAACACTGATCAAGGCGCGCAATTATGTATAATGCGATAAAGGAACCGCAGTGGTATCGATCAGTCAATGGTCTTCTCCAATCTACCACATCACGAAAAGGATGCTTTCTTTTCTCTTCTGGACGAGTAAGCCCTTTTATGTTACTTTCTACTCTGACTTGGGCGGTCTCTTGCTCACAATCTTACACGCTTGTTTGCTCATCTGACGTTTTCTTCGGAATCCTTTTTTGACACGCATATCGCTTGTTGCTGTCACACCTTTGCATGTCGCTCGGACGCTCATGAACACGGACTCGCACTCGCACTCGCATTTGGGTTTGGACGTGCACATAAAATGCATTAACAATCCACATCTCGACTGTCGCAAACACTAACCGTCGTGCGTCGTGAAAATGACGACAGATATTTTCAATCACGACCCGAACTCGCCTCGGCACTCAAGAACGCTGGAGGAAACGATAATGGATCCAGTGTAGACGCAGGACATGTCGCAGGCCGAGTGGCAGCAGCGGCCTCTATGTTTGGCAATCGGTCTTTATCAGGTGCAGGGAACCAAGGAACGGATTCAGCGCCGCCGCCTAGACATACGCCCGTGAAGCATGGAAACACAAGTGCACCAACAGGTTTGGTTAGTACTCAAGTACGTGGCCCTCATGCTGTAGAAATTGTCATTATTCTTGATTCCTGACTGGACACCTTTGTATCCTACAGAGACTCGGTGATGTTGATATGTCGGGTTCCAAGAGAAACGTCTTCATGTCAGGATTAACGGCAAAGAAGCAGCCCGAGAACAAAGGCCCTCCTGTCATACCTTCGGCCTTCAACGCCAAAAAAAGTAGCTTTGCACCTCCACCTGTGCATCGGAAGGAGCCTGAACCTGAACCTGAGCCAGAAGAAGAAGCTGAGGCTGAGGAGGCGGAGGGAATGTGGGTAGAGGTGTTATACGATTATGATCCTGCTGTTAGTATTTCAGGATTCTATCCTGTTCTGTTGCGTATGGACACTAACGTTCTGGCTGTTCTTCTGCAGGACCCGAACGATTTAGAAATTCGCGCAGATCAGAGGATATGGGTCACAGAAAAAACGACGGACGATTGGTACGGGATATCCTCCCTCCTTCAAGGGATCTTTGAGCTGACATCAAGCCTTGCAGGTGGACCGGCCAGGTGGAAGGCAGTGGCAAAGCTGGTTTATTCCCTGCTACGTATGTCAAATTGTTGTAAACATATCATTGTACGATGTCTATTGGACCTATCTCTTTGCTACGCTCGGAAAATTGGTTTGATGATTTACAGGACTGATCATGATTATCCCTCTTTTATCGGGCAAACATCTATCACTAATAATGTCCTGGTACGCGATCCTCAAGTGGAGACGATATTTGACACTATCCTCAAGCGGAGACAATATTTGACACTATGCTATACTATATGATTGGACTGCGTACGCCCTTGATTGTGTCCTGCAATGCTTTCGTCGCATGCGCTTCGGTCAAGCCTACGATACGTCTGGGCCCTTCGGTGTTACAATTTTGGCAAGTCTCGCCACCTGCCTATCCAATCCAAGTGGCAAGGATCGAGGTAAAATAGCATAAGAATTAATACTTGTCAAACATGGGCTGCATCTGTAGCCCGACAAAAGGTATGTGTGTGCCGTGTCAACTTCAATTGAAATTGAAAGGTTGAATGCTGTTTACTACAGTGTAACACCCCAGGCCTATTCTGCCTATCCGTTCGTTAATTCTCCTCGCTTCCACCATAGGCGCAGATATACAGACACAGACGACTATCAATATTCAATTTTTGAACAAAAGGAACTACTGCAGATTGCTATTACATAGTCAAAACTCCACAAAAACGTTTCTCCTCTCCTGGCTTATTACTCGAAGTACGACGCCAGAAGGGTTATGGGATGAATGGACTATCTCTAGACAGGATCTTTGAAACCTTTGGTAACAGAAAGCTTCAGCGCGGTGATGGTACAGACGAATCGCGCTGTCGTGCTACTAACGAGGCCCCACCAGGATGATTCATTCTTGATATCAGCTTGCAGTACGATGGTCGTTACGAGACTGAAAAACACATCAGGGCGGGTGGGGTGCGGAGATGCAAACGTCAGTCTATACTCCCAGGACGAGTTGGTGCCCTCGCTCGACGACGAGAAATCAGCAAACCCATTCTCGCTCGCCCATTTCAAATTGGTGAACGTGTTTTCGACCGTGGCGTATATCTCGTTGGAATCAATAAGGACTCCCAGAACCTGGGTGAAAATGTAAACGATCCAGTTGACTATTGCGGAAACGGGTATTTCCACTTGGCGATTGAGAATTGGTATGTCGGTGCGACCCAAAGCAGGCTTGTCGCTGGAAATCTTGACTATTTCTCCTTCTCGTACTTGGCCATCAGCTATAACCAAGCCTGCTACGTTTTGAGCTGGCACGGGAATAAGGTCATCTCCCTGGTAGCGCACGACAGCGCAGAAGAAGCCATGCCAGTCAAACCATTTGATAGCAGTGTCGAGTCGAACGTAGTGGCCGGAGAACTTCTGGACCTGCAGTCCAGTTGGAAGAAGATCCGAACGTAGTTTGGATAGGGAGTCAAAGGGTGTATTGGCTATAATAGATAATGAGTAAGAAGCCTTTGAGCGCGGTTCGTTAAATCTGGTGAAACATGCTGACCTTCGCGAACGATGGTTTCATTGGTGGCGGATGGTTCACGTTCAATCTCTGGCTTGCTAGGTTTATTCGATCAGCGAAAAGGTCTGAACCTATCAGCAAAAGCTCGCACTTACTTAGACGACATGGTAAAACTGGAGTCGAACAACAGATCCTTAGGATGGGGATCGTTGACTGAGGTGTGAGTTGTGGAATTGAGGGTTGCTCAAAAGATTCAACAATTATTTATGATACAAATTTCGTAAAAATGTTTACATGCAGTCACGATCTCAAAACCGCCGATGCGATGAAGTGCGCGGAAGACATTAGATGAGAAGGGGTTGACCACGGGTTTCGTGTTAAGTAATTGGTGCGTCAAAGTATTGCCTTATACAAATATGCCTCGTTTTTTCTACACATCTTCTTAGAATCGTATATTTTTCTTCGTCTGCGTCTACCCGATTTCATACAGAAGCCAGATTATGTCGAAACATTGTGGCGGAATGGTGAAGGCTCGATCAGAGCCCCCCAAATGTTCAAAGATGGGGCTGAAGTCTGAACCTGACTAAGTGAGGCCCAGCTTTAGTTACTTACTCAACTCGCACTGACTTAGGACATTAACCTTGAGTTATGTCTTTGGAATGTGCAATCCGTCCAGGTGGCGTTCACAAACCTAGTAGGAGTTCCCACAGTGATTTGCAGGAGCTGCCATCTGTCATCTATCTGTCAAAGGGTCAAAAGGGCTCGTACGCTCGAAGAAGCGTAAATACAAGAAAGGTAGTGCTATGATGCTGACTATGGAAACGAGTACAGAAGTTGGATATGTCATTTGACATCTTGAATGTTAAAATCCCCCGAGTCTTACATTTTTCCCTTCTTCGAACGATATCGCAAGCCCAGACTGTTAACATGTTTCTCTTTTTTCTGACATCAAAAATGCTTTGGAGACAGGAGATTCCTAGGCCGGAAGTCTTTATCCGCCAGGATATTCAGATACATTCAACGCCTAGGAGGCCAAGTGAGGAACATACCGCTTCAGATCCGGGTTTTTGTCATCGTCATTTCATCATCGAGAAAACTGTGTGCAGATTATTCGATGACATTGTTGCTTAAGGCTCACAGATTGAATTCCCCCCCTCATCTTTCAAAGAACTTGAAAAGTATATAAGCCTCCAAACATGTTGTGAACTTTAACCCAGACCCACCCCGTCTACTATCACCTGCCTAAACATTAGACAGCAGTCATCGCACTCAACATGTCTGACGACAGTACGTCTTCCTTATGCTGTACTGTCCCGACTTCTTTTCTGACAATGATCTCTAGCTCCGGCGTACTTCAATGAATTTTCAAAGTTGCCAGCCAACCTTGTGACCACCAGTTTGCAGGTCATGAAATTTACCGGTCGTTTTGTAAAGCTTCAAGACCCAAAGTCCTTTGACTGGTCTGGATTGCAAAATGCTATCAACGCCTACAAAGGCTAGTATAATGTTCTTCCTGCCAGTGGGTAGCGCACACAATATTGATGCAATATATCTAGGCGACGACCTCACATTCGACAAATTCAAGGAAAACACAATCAACCAGTCAGAGGCGACAGTCTCCACCATGGTTGATAAAATTGTAGATTTCCTACGCATTGTCCTCAGTGTCGTCTTGAACCCCCAGGATGTTGCAGCGTTAAGGAAGAATATTGAGACCACCTTCACAGACTTGAAGACAGCAAAGGACAACGGCTGGGCTGACTTTTCCAAGTCTAGCTCTGGACAGAATTCTTCTTGGGAGTATCGGGTCCTCTTTGCGTTCCCTAATCCAGATCTCCCCGACTTTTTCTATAGCTTGGTGACCACCATTAAATTGGAGGCAAACATTAAGGAAGAATCGTCTTGGTGGGGCTTGCAGAGTAGTACCTCGAAGAACTTCTCCGCGGCTATCGATGCAATGGAGCTTGTTGTCATGAAGGGTTTTAAAGACCCATTGAACGTCTGAAATGACTGTGAGTCCCAGTCAGTGAGTATCGTTTGATCTACAGGCTACAATCACGACTTACTAGTAACTCATTATCGTCCAGCTCCTGAAGCTCGAACGTTGCGTCTTGTCTCTTCGAATGTTCCCCTTTTTACTAGCTAAATACAACTGAATTCGATGTAACAATGGATTGAACAATAAATTAGTTGGATGTCCCGACTTTGAAGTCGCTAGCACTTCTTGAATCTGATTAGATAGACTGCATCTAGCATTTTTAATAACTCCCTTTTTTTCATTTCTAAGGCAGTATCCCCGACTCTCGAAGAGAGGAGGGCCTTGTGCCCCCGTTAGCACCGAACAGTTCCCACGGCCAGACAGTTGCTAGTTTTTCTCACGCCATCATACCGAATAAAGCCCCCTCTTCCGAGGTTTTCATTTGGTTGTCTCTTATTCGGTCTCGTAGTACTCGCAGTTCAACGTTCAACTCTTACATGTAACCAAACCCCCTTAGATTCTTTATTTTTCCCGAGGGCGCATTAATTTGTACCATCTGATAAGTACTTCCGCGCTGTTCTTCGTACTGAAAATTGAGCTGTCCGTACCAAGTGAATATTGTATACGTACTATACTATGTCAAGAAATTTGCGTTCAAGACCGAGAGTCGGGGACTGCGAACGCGCATGCGGAGCGTTAGTACTGGATGTAATACCGCGCAAGAAAATAGTGCGGGCCTATCGTTACTCTACAAGGTCTCACGATGTCCGTCAAAGGTTTGGGTAAAAAGGAGTTCTGTGTTGGCTTGACTTTTGTTGCATTGTCGAGGGCAAAAGATTTAGGTGGTTTGATGATTCTTAATAGTCTCTCGTGTCAAAAGTCTTGGTGGTGCAGCTCTTAATGAGCGCAAAGCAGACTTTATTCGTAGATATTCATTCTCCGTCTCACTGCTTGTTATGCATGCTTCAAATTCTTAAGAGCATTAAGCCTTAACTAACGCTACTAGCATATGCGTAGCGAGCAAAACGGGCCGTGTGCGGTGTATATTTTCCCTCTGCGCAGGGGAGGAGCGTGAGGTGATGCTCGCGTAGTGGGCTAGTATCCGCGGCGTCAGTCTCGTAGAATTACTGCGCTGCCGGACAAGTCCGGCGGAGTTTGAAATCAAACTGCGCGGAAAGGGAGATTCACCCATGACATCTCATGTCACTGATGTAGTCACATCACGTAGCTTATTTTTTTTTTAACGCTTGTACGGAGCCTGTCATGGGTGAGTACTGGTGAGTCTCCTGCGACTGCACCAGACGTCTTGGTAGCATTCTGCGGTTTGTTTTCAAACTCCGCCGGACTTGTCCGGCAGCGCAGAAATAGGTATTTTTGTATTTTACTTTTTTCGCCGCGTCCGATTGTGGGACAAGAATTTCAACGTCTGTATCAAGCTTGAAGCAAGATCTCTGATAAGCTGTGCAGCTTCCTGGTACAAGATAGGCATTAATCATAACAATCTTTTGTGTATTAGACCGCATCTGCAACGGGAAAAATGAGCATTTTTTAAGCTTTACTGAATGGGTTTTTATATTGTTGGAGCTTCTGTTTTTCCCGTTGCAGATGCGGTCTATTATCAGTCTGGTTATGTATGTATACCGTCCAAAGTCGGCTTCGTAATAAGTGTCCAGCTTTTTTCCGGGACTACGTGTAGGTGGACTCACCAAATTTTCAGTGCCAACCCAAATCATCACTGATACATATGACGTTATTTTTCAATGTAAAATACGAGTACCCACTCAATGGTAATTCCACGTTTCAATGCCCATAAAATGAATGCAAATACGAGTGCCAACTTATATCAGTCCATAAGCGAGATTAACGAAACGAGTGTTCACTCATCCGAGTGCAACTTGATAATGCTTTGAATCTTGATTGGTGTATGCCGGAGCGGCTGTATTGGGAAGGAACGGCTGCTTCTGCCGTTTCTCTGCTTTCAGACGCGACGACATCCCTAAATCTGGTTATTCCCACGCCCTCCGTCCCCGCTCGACAAGAGTCATCAACAGAAGATTCAAGAAATAGACCCCTGCATCTGCAACGTTTTTGGTTATATTTATTTAGTAAGAAATAATAAAAATTTAGGCCTCGTCTTATGATATACAGTATTGTACAACCCAACAATCCTCTAGAGTAGTAGTATCTATTGAAGTATCTTCGCCAAAGAACAAAGGTCCTATCGACAGCTAGGATGTATATGAAAGACTAGAGATTTTAGATGAAAGACTATGATACAGGTAACACAGAAGATAATTGCAGTGTAGATGATAGTGAAGAACATAAATACTATATGCTGTAGATAGGTATTGCTGTAAATATAGATTGATATTGTGGATGATGATCTTTCAAATCGGGATTACCATCCCGCCATCCCGCCGCTCGCCCTAAACTATTCTTGTCTATCTGTATTTACTGTCATGTAGATGCCGGCTTGGGCTCACCCATCATTTCCGACCCTCACCTACATTTATTTTCTACATAGCATACTCGATAATTGTAAATATGTCTCTGTTGATGATTTCGAGCGGGGTTTAAAGAGGGCGGGAGGGCGCGGAAAATAAAGTACTAGATTTAGGTGGGAATTCATGCCGCTGTATTTACGGGAACGGCTTTCGGGTGTCATCGGCAGTATAACATTCCGTAAGTAAGATTAGCCGAGTTTCCTGTGAGTTGGTTCGCTTGATGTGAAAGTAAATTGAATGGGCTTCATTCAAGTGCGCACTCGTTTCGCACGTAGTGAGCACTGACACAAGTTGGATGAAAATTGGATAAAATCAAGGGTTCATTAGACCGCATCTGCAACGGGAAAAATGAGCATTTTTTAAGCTTTACTGAATGGGTTTTTATATTGTTGGAGCTTCTGTTTTTCCCGTTGCAGATGCGGTCTATTAACGTTCTTTACTAAATACTTGATAATTTTATAAGACACTCAACAAAATGAGTGGAAATCTTCATTGGATTTGGATTTACATTGAAAAATAAGCTCATAGATACACCGTCATGACATTTCAGAGATCATGCCCAAGGACTGTCCAAAGAACCAACCCAGCGAAAAGGAAAGCTAAGACAACCACCAGGGTCGCCAACAAGCACATATGATTAGTAGCTTTCTCCTGTACAGAATGAATGAGCATATTATAGGCGTTTTATCTCACAGCATACCTGCATTGTGTTACCCAAATTGCATTGATTCCCCTCGACGACATTGAAGGTGGAATTGGTGATCGTTGGACTAGACGACTGGTTAAAGAACTGAAAGTGATCAGTGATTAGTATTTTCATGCCATAATAAGAATACATTTGTAGTTGTATGCCCGAGGGCCGATCGTCGCTCTCTTTTCAGCATCCTGGGTTGAGTACATGATGTCCAGCCTGGCAGGTAGTGAGGTTGTTGTGAACCTTCTCCTATTTTACATGAGTCGTAGTTGGTTTTATATGTTCCAGGTTGTGCCTCATATTTAGCAGATCATGGAACAGTAATGCTCCTTTGATGCTCCTTCCAAAACGTGTTTTTCTCCCTATCAAGTATTTGAAATTTTCGGGAAGGGATGGCGGTTTTATTTGTGAGTGCTTGTCGTGAACCTTGGTCGATCAGAAATGCAGGGATCGGCTTTCAAAGTTCTCTCTTTCATCATCTATAACCTCGAAAGTCTGACTATTCTCATTTGACCCTCTGCGTTTCCTGGCTGGACACTCTGTTTCTCTGAAGTGAGAAGGGTGGTCAACTGAGGTCGTTCAAGAAGAGTCAACCATTCCTCTTTCATCATCTATAACCTCGAAAGTCTGACTATTCTCATTTGACCCTCTGCGTTTCCCGGCTGGACACTCTGTTTCTCTGAAGTGAGAAGGGTGGTCAACTGAGGTCGCTCACGGAGAGTCAACCATTATAACGAGGAACGAATCCATTGTTATGGTTGCTCAAGACGATTCAAACGGTTTACTCAATTCCAAGTCGCGGTCACCTCGAAGTCAATGGTTTATGCCGACTCTCGGCTCATGCCTCGAAAGGATAATTCTTTTTTCAAAATTCAGGCTCAAGTCATAGGATCAATGTTGACGGGTTTATTTAGAGAATGATGGCTGAGTTGGTTCATTGTCTATATATTTCTCTTTTAATGACTTCGACTCTTGAGTTCAAGCCGTTCAAAAGGCATTTCAATCAACTTTTTTCCGTGGTTACTTGTTCTCTTTCCATTGAATGAAAATGATGTCTGTAATTTTTGTGACTGAGGTCCTAAACATGTTATACAAAGCTCAATCTATCAGTCTGTGTAACCTCACAGCATGGTAGGATTACCATTAGATTCAATGAAAGTACACTAAATCCACCTCAAGCTCGAGAGAGTCACAAATGCAGAATTACTCATTTCCTTCAAGTCCATAGTCTCGAGTATCCAGACTGACGATATACATTACATAAAGTCCATGGCATGCTACAGATGTTTTTCAAGGTGAATTTGTCAGATTTCAATCTATGTAAGTGAAAAGCATTGTGAGACTTGATGAATCTCAATGATAATAGGTCCAAGCTCTCTCGGATTCAATAAATTTGAAGGATGGTTCAAGAAGCAGCTTTCAAATGAATCATTTCTGGGTTCATAACGTACTCAAACTGAAGAGGAGTCTTTCAAAAGATATATGAGGTAAGTATGTCAGAATTCATGATAATATTAGACCGCATTAGACCGCATCTGCAACGGGAAAAATGAGCATTTTTTAAGCTTTACTGAATGGGTTTTATATTGTTGGAGCTTCTGTTTTTCCCGTTGCAGA
>ML179351.1:21394-113963 GCA_004369135.1 Dendrothele bispora CBS 962.96
TACGGAGCCTGTCATGGGTGAGTACTGGTGAGTCTCCTGCGACTGCACCAGACGTCTTGGTAGCATTCTGCGGTTTGTTTTCAAACTCCGCCGGACTTGTCCGGCAGCGCAGAAATAGGTATTTTTGTATTTTACTTTTTTCGCCGCGTCCGATTGTGGGACAAGAATTTCAACGTCTGTATCAAGCTTGAAGCAAGATCTCTGATAAGCTGTGCAGCTTCCTGGTACAAGATAGGCATTAATCATAACAATCTTTTGTGTATTAGACCGCATCTGCAACGGGAAAAATGAGCATTTTTTAAGCTTTACTGAATGGGTTTTATATTGTTGGAGCTTCTGTTTTTCCCGTTGCAGATGCGGTCTATTATCAGTCTGGTTATGTATGTATACCGTCCAAAGTCGGCTTCGTAATAAGTGTCCAGCTTTTTTCCGGGACTACGTGTAGGTGGACTCACCAAATTTTCAGTGCCAACCCAAATCATCACTGATACATATGACGTTATTTTTCAATGTAAAATACGAGTACCCACTCAATGGTAATTCCACGTTTCAATGCCCATAAAATGAATGCAAATACGAGTGCCAACTTATATCAGTCCATAAGCGAGATTAACGAAACGAGTGTTCACTCATCCGAGTGCAACTTGATAATGCTTTGAATCTTGATTGGTGTATGCCGGAGCGGCTGTATTGGGAAGGAACGGCTGCTTCTGCCGTTTCTCTGCTTTCAGACGCGACGACATCCCTAAATCTGGTTATTCCCACGCCCTCCGTCCCCGCTCGACAAGAGTCATCAACAGAAGATTCAAGAAATAGACCCCTGCATCTGCAACGTTTTTGGTTATATTTATTTAGTAAGAAATAATAAAAATTTAGGCCTCGTCTTATGATATACAGTATTGTACAACCCAACAATCCTCTAGAGTAGTAGTATCTATTGAAGTATCTTCGCCAAAGAACAAAGGTCCTATCGACAGCTAGGATGTATATGAAAGACTAGAGATTTTAGATGAAAGACTATGATACAGGTAACACAGAAGATAATTGCAGTGTAGATGATAGTGAAGAACATAAATACTATATGCTGTAGATAGGTATTGCTGTAAATATAGATTGATATTGTGGATGATGATCTTTCAAATCGGGATTACCATCCCGCCATCCCGCCGCTCGCCCTAAACTATTCTTGTCTATCTGTATTTACTGTCATGTAGATGCCGGCTTGGCTCACCATCATTTCCGACCCTCACCTACATTTATTTTCTACATAGCATACTCGATAATTGTAAATATGTCTCTGTTGATGATTTCGAGCGGGGTTTAAAGAGGGCGGGAGGGCGCGGAAATAAAGTACTAGATTTAGGTGGGAATTCATGCCGCTGTATTTACGGGAACGGCTTTCGGGTGTCATCGGCAGTATAACATTCCGTAAGTAAGATTAGCCGAGTTTCCTGTGAGTTGGTTCGCTTGATGTGAAAGTAAATTGAATGGGCTTCATTCAAGTGCGCACTCGTTTCGCACGTAGTGAGCACTGACACAAGTTGGATGAAAATTGGATAAAATCAAGGGTTCATTAGACCGCATCTGCAACGGGAAAAATGAGCATTTTTTAAGCTTTACTGAATGGGTTTTATATTGTTGGAGCTTCTGTTTTTCCCGTTGCAGATGCGGTCTATTAACGTTCTTTACTAAATACTTGATAATTTTATAAGACACTCAACAAAATGAGTGGAAATCTTCATTGGATTTGGATTTACATTGAAAAATAAGCTCATAGATACACCGTCATGACATTTCAGAGATCATGCCCAAGGACTGTCCAAAGAACCAACCCAGCGAAAAGGAAAGCTAAGACAACCACCAGGGTCGCCAACAAGCACATATGATTAGTAGCATTCACTCCTGTACAGAATGAATGAGCATATTATAGGCGTTTTATCTCACAGCATACCTGCATTGTGTTACCCAAATTGCATTGATTCCCCTCGACGACATTGAAGGTGGAATTGGTGATCGTTGGACTAGACCACTGATTAAAGAACTCAAAGTGATCAGTGATTAGTATATTCAAGCCATAACAAAAATACATGTGAACTTGTATACCCGAGACCCAATCGTCGTCTACTATCAGCTGCCTAAACATTAGACAGCGCAGTCATCACACTCAACATGCCTGACAGACAGTGCGTCTTCCTTATGCTGAACTGTCCCGACTTCTTTTCTGACAATGATCTCTAGCTCCGGCGTACTTCAATGAATTTTAAAAGTTGCCAGCCAACCTTGTGACCACCAGTTAGCAGATCATGGAAAAGTACCGGTCGTTTTGTAAAGCTTCAAGACCAAAAGTCCTTTGACTCCCGATCAAGGATTTGCAAAATGCTATCAACGCAAACAAAGGCTAGTATAATGTTCTTCCTGCCAGTGGGTAGCGCACACAAGATTGATGCAGAAATCTAGGCGATCGACTCTCACATTCGACAAATTCAAGGAAAACACGATCAACCAGTCGAAAGGCTGACAGTCTCCACCATGGTTGATAAAATTGTAGATTTCCTACGCATGGTCACTCAGTGTCGTCTTGAAGCCACAAGGATGGTGCAGCGTTGAGGTCGTTCAAGAATATTGAGACCATTCCTCTTCACAGACTTGAAAACAGCGAAAGTCGACAACGGCTCAGCTGACCTTCTCCAAGTCTACCGGCTGGACAGAATTTTTCTCTGAAGGAGAACGGGTGGTCAACTGAGGTCGCTCACGGAGAGTCAACCATTATAACGAGGAACGAATCCATTGTTATGGTTGCTCAAGACATTAAGGAAGAATCGTCTTGGTGGCGCTTGCAGAGTAGTACCTCGAAGAACTTCTCCGCGGCTATCGATGCAATGGAGCTTGTTGTCAATGAAGGGTTTTAAAGACCCATTGAACGTCTGAAATGACTGTGAGTCCCAGTCAGTGAGTATCGTTTGATCTACAGGCTACAATCACGACTTACTAGTAACTCATTATCGTCCAGCTCCTGAAGCTCGAACGTTGCGTCTTGTCTCTTCGAATGTTCCCCTTTTTACTAGCTAAATACAACTGAATTCGATGTAACAATGGATTGAACAATAAATTAGTTGGATGTCCCGACTTTGAAGTCGCTAACACTTCTTGAATCTGATTAGATAGACTGCATCTAGCATTATTCTCGTTTTTAATAACTCTCTCTTTTCATTTCTAAGGCAGTATGAATAATGAAATACCGCTAAATAAAAATAAGTGCGAGAGAGTCTCTGATGGCTGTTTTCTACCCAATTTCCAAATTTCAGGTGTGTATTATTGAACTCATTTCAGACTTCCGAGACACGATGCATGGAGAGGCAATCTTAGTGGGGCAAGGTGTGTTACTGTGTACTGTACAAATGCTTGTTGTTATGAATCTTTGCTCAGCCCGCCATGTCAGCCCCAGCTTTTTCTTGTTCGTCCCATTGTTTGGGTACGAGATTACGGATGCAGGTCGCAAACAAGATCCGGACTCCGACGCTCACTCAAGTTACGAGGCCGACTTGGAGTCAGACTCGTTCTTGCTTCCATGATGACCTAGTAAGTATAAAGATTGACAACCAGGCAAGCGAGCAACTAGAGTAAGTAAGGCAGCGCAATTGAAATGATGACCTAATAATGCAGCAAGTGATAAGATATGTATAAGATAAGATTGATAATTTGCACTGCCACCTGCGACTCAGCTGCTGAGCGGTCATTGCAAGCTCCAAGAATACGAGTCGATTCAGTAAGGCGTCAAAGATTCGAGTTTTACTGGCGTCAAAGATTCGAGTACGAGTTTTACTGGCGTCAAAGATTCGAGTACGAGTTTTACTGGCGTCAAAGATTCGAGTACGATTTTTACTGGCCCCATGAGACAAATGATAATGGAGCTAAAGAAGAATCTTATTGGCTGCCTATAGCCTAAGGCCATGGAAAGGACTTGCGTAAAGACCTATACTAAGCCAATCAGCTATGGCCTGACCTAACTTTGAAGCGGGTCCTCCTAGGGTCGAGAGTTGAGCTACCGGCGAATTCCTTAGTCGTGCTATATCCCAGCCTCATATAAAATGGGTACAAGGGAGAAAGGTTAACAACAACCTCGCTACCTGAACAAAGTTATGCACTCAACTCTGGACGCTGCTCATGAAAGAGAACGACGCCCCGGGCATACAACTACAAATGTATTTATTACTTACTATTATCATGAAATACTGAACCCTGAGGCCTGACCACTTGTTAGCTCCTTCACCACTCGTCTCATCCAACAATCACTAATTCCACCTTCAATACAGTCGAGGGGAATCAACGCAATTCGAGCGACACAATGCGGGTATGCTGTGTGATAACCCTTAAATGCTCATTCGTTTTCTGTACAGGAGAAAGATACTAATCGTATTTGCTTGTTGGCAGCTCTCGTGGTTGTTCTGGCTTTCCTTTTCGCTGGGTTGTCTTTTTGGCTAGTCCTCAGGCATGATTTCTGAAATGTCATGGTGTATCAGTAATGATCTGTTGGGTTGTCACCAGGCTATGGCGAGACGGCAGAGGGACTTGTAGTTTGTTTGTCAACAGCTTTAGCCAGCTATCATTAGAACTTCTCAGTGTTGTTTTTTAAATGGCTCCTCGTACCTGCGTGCTCTGCGAAAATTTCAAAGCGATCCTTAAGCGTCCCAAAACTGGTCAACAAATATGCAAAGATTGCTTTTTTTACGTCTTCGAAACCGAAGTTCATAATACAATCACTCAATCCAATCTCTTTGCGCCAGGAGACCGGGTAGCGATTGGTGCATCTGGGGGCAAAGGTAGCTTCTTTCTGGATTATCTCTCGACTGATGATCTTGACTACACACATGCTTAGATTCGACTGTCCTCGCATATGTGCTGAAAACTCTAAACGAGCGATATAATTATGGTTTAAATCTATTCCTATTATCCATTGACGAAGGAATTACGGGATATAGAGATGACTCACTAGAGGTGAGTCTCAGTTTGGGTCGCTATCTCGTACCTCGCGATGACACTAGTCACAGACTGTTAAAAGGAATCAGCAACAGTACGACATGCCCCTCAAAATTCTATCCTACGACGAGTTATATGGTTGGACTATGGATGCCATCGTCTCTCAAGTCGGACGCAAGAACAATTGTACTTTTTGCGGTGTCTTTAGACGGCAAGCTCTTGATCGAGGAGCAGTGATGCTAAATGTGGATCATATTGTGACGGGTCATAATGCAGATGATATTGCAGAGACGGTATTGATGAACAGTACGTTGTCAAATTTCTGTCTCCCCATTCTAGTTTTGATCAATTGTCTTTGTATCCCACTAGTAATGCGAGGTGACATCGCGAGGCTGGGGCGTTGCACATCCATCTGTACGCAGGGGGAAGATACTATCAAGCGCTCAAAGCCCTTCAAGTATGCTTATGAGAAGGAGATTGTCATGTAGGTCACTATTCGCACTTTTTTTCTCTCGATATTGACAGGATGATCTCTTAATGCCAGGTACGCATATTTCAAAAAACTCGACTACTTTTCTACGGAATGTATATATTCCCCGGATGCATACCGCGGCCATGCTCGAACGTTCCTGAAAGATTTGGAGGCCGCACGTCCAAGTGCAATCATTGATATTATTCATTCGGGAGAGGCGTTCGAAGTGAGCGAGGAAGTGAAGGCGACACAAAAGGCACAGCGTATGTTCTCCTTTTTTCTGGGCAGGTTTGACCTCTTATTGCTCTGTTCCTTCAGAGACATGTAAACGTTGTGGCTACATGTCGAGTAACGAGTTGTGCAAGGCATGTACATTACTCGAAGGCTTAGAACGTGGAATGGCTGCTTCGGGCATTGTGCGTCGGTCGTTTTTTTCACCCAACACATCACATATCTTGATTTTTTTGGCAGACGGATCGCGCTCGAAAGAAAATGGAGGCTGAAGGACCTGCTCCCGAGAATTTGCGCACCATTCCCTTTTTCAAACTTCCAACAGGTCAACCTGCAGTAGCCATTGAGGCTCCTTCGTAGAACATCTGGTCCAGGGGAGTGGTCTGTTTCACGTGCAAGGGGAACTTCTCGAGCGATGAAGCGCAGCTGAGTGTACAGAGGGACAAACGAGGCTGTTTACACACCACTTGAGGACAGTCGATGGTCATGCTAGGAGCAATTCTGCCTGGGTCGTTGATATCACCTCCATCGAATACGGCCCAAATCCATTCGCTCAGAAACCACCGACACGTACATGAATCAGTATAGTGTCACTCTCATCTATGCTCTGCAATCTATTTTAACCCGCCTGACCTCTCTGTATTGCTTAAACGCTCCGAACGAAAGAGGGAAGTTCTATCGTGCGCGATCGTCTCGTTAATGCTGCAGTCTGCGTCATAATGGGATAAGTCTGGATAGCGCAAAACAATCGTAAAGTATAAGCTCGTTGCCAGCGTTTGTCCATCTATCTGTCAGTCTTATAGGGATTCAAATGACCTTGAGTCTCTGACACTGCGCAAGTGCTCTTTCCCTTCCCTTTTCCCCACGCTTTCTCAACCATTTGTCTCCATCCGCCATCTGGCTGTTTTCTGGCCCCTCGTATTGTGAAATAGCATCCGAAAGAATAGTTGCAGAACGTTGACTGGTAATCTATCGCCAAGAATGGTCGCCAAACGACGAAAGAACATCATACAGGATCAGTAAGCGCATGTCGGGCTTTGTGCTTCTGTTCGTGATGATCTTGATTAGCTTTGAGACACTTTCAGCAAAGACGACTTGTATTGCATCATGAACGGTGGTCACGTCGTTTGGTGAAAAGACAGCCGTTAGAACACTCTTGCAATGACTGGGTATCTCATGTTCACAGGACAGATCGATGTACCGAGAGACAATGGCGACTTTGGACGTATCTCTATACAGTCGAGAGTCCATGGGCTCGAGGGAATGTAAGTCCTGAAGATAGTCCACGCCGAGATTGCTCTGGTGAAGAGCTTCCGCAGAAGGGGATTGCGAGGAGATTGCGATACGATTACACAAAGCCAGGTCGAGGAAAACCTTAAAGAATGGGTATCCCTCTACCTGCCTCAAGCCAGCATTGTGAGGCATGTCACGAAGGGAACTTGACAGTCTCGGATAGAAGTCGCCTTGATTTCGCAATTGTCGAAATTCGAACGTGTGCGTACACAACAGAATAAAGGCGACCTTTAGACCCAAACTGAACTCCACAACATCGGAGTCTTGCATATGTTCGAGAATGCAGAAGCCTACACGCTGTAGATCGTGCATCTTGAAACCCTCCAAGGGCTCCCAAAATAGGGTGTTGGCGATTCTATCGTCTTCGTATCGTCTGTGAATGTACTCGAGAACGAATTGTCTGCATTCCTGTGCCACTTCAGGAGTGCATAAGGGTTTACTGGTAGAGAGAAACAGCTTTAGATGCTGTCTCATAAGTGCATCGGTGAACTCATTAAACTTTTCATGCTTAATCCCATCCTTGAAGGGAAGTAAAGAATTGCTGGCATGAAAGAAACTTATGAGCTTTGGATCACCGCCATCCATGTTCATAGACACTTCTGAATCAGGATATATAGCGTCACAGATGTTTTCGAAGTCTGCCGGAAGTATCGCTCTCCGTTGAGAGAGGATCAGGTAATCGTGGAGAACGTGTACTCGTATAAACTGCCAGATCTCGCCTCCTTTGAATCGAGAAATGGAGGCGTCAATCTCCGGCATAGTATGACGGCCTTTCGAAACTTTCTCAAATATCTTGCGAACTATTGCCTGGCTTGATGGAGCTTGTGAGATCGGCAAGAGACCACCTGCATGTACAGAAACTTCTTTGAAAAGAGATCTGCACGTGTCGGCTGCGGTAGTCCCATCCAAACTAGGCGGGGCATTTTTAGCCAACGACCCCTCAATAACACAGTACAGGCAACTAATGCCTATGCTGGTTAACGTTGACCAAACCTCATTGACCAAACTGGACGGCCCAACGAATTTCAAAGAGGAAAGTATGTTCCACTGACGATGGAGAGGAATGTAGCTTCTCCGCAGCCGCGAAGATGGAAGATCTAGGTATATCCTAGCTATGGTGGAAAGGGCTTGAGAACATGCCGATGAACCTCTCGTACGAAAATCGCCCGCCCAACTGCTGGACCTGGGCGCAAACTGCGCAATACGTGAGATGATATTCACGCCTGGTTCAGAAGACAGGAGGAGTGGTATCAAAAGCGCTGCGTTAGTCTCGCGTATTTTGATTTCCTGACTGGGATCATATAAAGCTTCTGGAATTGCTTCGATGAAAGGCAGTAGCTCGTTATCGTCAGTCAGAGACTTGATAGTACGAAGGATGGCCTGCTTGTCGCGCTCCCTACGCTCTGCAGTGTCTTGGACCGACTTCTCTAGCATAGCATCAGTCAAAGTTTCCTCTTGAAGAATTCTTCTAGCCAAAAGACTCGATAGGACATTTCCGAGACGCCAAATAACCCTGGATAAGGGAGTACGATACGGAGAGTCAAGATAAAGAAGCGGCAAGAAGGTGAGGACAATATAGATGGTGAAGAATATGCCGACAACAACGGTCATAATATAGGCCAGTGGCTTGTTCACTGGAGCAAGGAAGCTGACCATGCCAGCAAAGAACAAGAAGAGTGAGACGTGCAGAAGAAGTGGAATAACATCCACCAAAGTTTGCATCCCAAAATCTTGTAGCCCAAAATATAGATATGCGATGATTCTTGCCTTCCGGATGGGAGAAGGTTTCAGCGTTGTTTTATGGATGAAGTCTCGGGTCCATTGTTGAACAAATGTAGCAAGCAGCGAACACGCCAAGGCCAAAGCGAGGCTGATGAACCAGAAGGTGTTACACACTAACGCCGTTACAGGGGGTTCAAAAGATGGTAATGGCGGTATCGGCGATACAGTTCTACCCGATAGCTGTTGAGCAATCTGCGAAAGTAGAATGACCGTATTCTGGACAGGGTCATCTTGAAGAGTCTTGTAGCTCTCGATGATAAATGCTGTGAGACTGGCTGAATACAAAGCGGACTGTAACCCATAATGTTGGACGTTGAACGCTCAGTAAATTCCTTTGCCGAAGAATCATTGAGAGAAACGCACAAATATCAACAGTGCTTCCATATCTGCTTTCCATTCTCGAAGTAAACTCTCGTTGTACTCTTCGGCTTGGTTGATGTAGACTTTCCAAAGCTTTGAACATGCCTCGTCATCCACAGTGGGCACGAAGGGTCCTGCAAAAAGACATCAATTCAAGGCACTCAGTACGGCGTAAGGTTTAATACTTACGGGGGTGTTCGTAGGTGTAGTCGCCGTTTACTGAGCTCAATCGACGTGATTCCGGATCTCCTGATCCAGCCTTCGACAGATGGGCTACTCTGGTAACTGAACTCAGTGTTCAGTTTATGTATTCCAACAAAATATGCCTCGTACACTGTTTCACTAGTCGTGGAAACATAAGGCAAGTGTCAACCTCCTACCCAGGCTACGGGACGCTCTGTGAAACTTCGATTTCAGCAAACCTTATTGAATTCGCCATGGGCGCTCCTACGCCGTAACGCCTGGCACCATTCGTTGCGTGCCATGTTTGGCTTCAAATTTAACAAGGTTTGCGCGGAGATTGAAAATCTCGGCACATTCCCCGTCGCCTGGGTAGGAGAGGACCCCGGATTATGGGAGGCGATGTCATATCCCGGTTCGGACATGGATGGAGGCAAAAATTCTGGGATCCCAGGAGACCGGTTTGGACATGGAGCTCGCCGCAGGCGGAGCCTATAACCAAAGTTCGGACATGGGAGGCAGCTGACAGAGCCTTCAAGCTCCCCAGCTCCGAACCTCTTTACCAAAAATGGCAATTTGTAGTAGCCCTTAATACCCAAATAGCTATTTTGTCGAAAACACTAATGCCACAGTAAACTAATTATTTTGTCTCTCTGTCCACAACGTTTCAATATTCCAATGCCCAGCACAACTCCCGGTCAGCAGCAACTACAAAAACATGCAGCAGTCACTTCCGCTGATAACATTTCGGCTTTGTCGTACTTGGCTATTCCTGCATGCGCATCACGGACGATTCAAGTCCATACCGTCAATTACCTCCTCTTTGCAAGTTCATGTATTCGCATTCATCAATTCCTGTGAATTTTTGACATTGGGTATCAATAAGGACGTATCCTGATGGATGTTGCATTTACAGAATGTAGATGATCTAGCAGTGTTTTATGATCTCAGGGATGCTCTGACAGTGCTTAAAGAGGCGATGAAAGATTTCAGAAGGTGGGTGAAGAATCCTTGATAGTATATTGCACTCATATTTTCATAACTACCAGCCAAAACATAGATTTAAAGCTCTGTATTAGGATAGCTTTACAAGTCAAAAAAAAAAAACAAAAAATGAGCAGTTCGAACAGCAGACAGGGCTATATGATGCCGTATCCCGGTTCGGACATGGGAGGGGTCAGAATCCATGAAATCGGTTCGGACATGAACGGCCTCCAGAGACCAATTTGAGATATGACATTGTCTCCCATAATCCGGGGTCCTGGTAGGAGGCTGACCCGACCGTCTTCAAGCCTTCTGATCTTATTGGTTGAAGTAGACTTTCCAAAGCTTCAAACACGTCTCGTCATCCACGGTTGGTCTGAAAGGTTCTACAAAACTTATTAACCGTGACGTAGAGATTACTTATGACTGAGGGTGATCGTAGGTTCCCTGTTGATTCGACGTGATTCGGGATCTAATAATCCAGTCTTCAACAGGCTGGAAACTGAGCTTGACTTTTTCGAAAATAGGTCATACCAACGGTGGAGTATGCTGACCACGTTTAACTAGTCGTGAAAACATTGACCGGGAGGAGAAATTTAGCACACGGGCCTAAAGAGTGTCAGTTTCGACATTGACGATGACAACATCACAGTAAATCACAGCAGATCACAGCAGATCACAGCGCGCGGCTAGATTGAATGGAGTTAACCAGAGTTAACCCTTCCTTGGCCCTTGAGAACCCCTTGATACCCGGCGGTTTTGCCACCAAAGGCCACCAACCGTATAAGTAATTCTAATCCGCCCTTGGTAAGATCGTACTTATAGGCATCTAGACGCAACGAATAGCACTCTGTGTTTAGTCTGACCCGGGGGATGACTTCATTACCACAGGAAAGTCGGAGTGTCGATGTACTCGATGCCGCAAGCCAATTTGAATTTGTATACTCACAACAGATCGGTTCCCGGTGGTCACTAATATCACCAACCGCCAAGGTTACCATCTAGTCACTACACTGGTTAGCTGCGTCCAATTTGTGCCCTACAAGGGCTCTAAAGAAACAAAGTCCAAAATTATAATTATTATAAGTATGTGCACCCCAAGAGATAAGTACAACATCTATGTAAGGTAGTTGCGCACAAGGGTGATTATTGAACATGGAGTTGTATTTTTAAAACAGTTAGCTGAGTCTATGCTTCCCCTGAACTGGTCTGCAGTATATAGGTTTGTCCCACTCGCTCCTTTGAGACAACGACACCTAAAGAACTATTTTGTCGGCTTGAGAATGCGATCTCTGTCTCCATTTCGTCGGATTGTAAACTTCTTTGACGATAAATGCTTTGATGGGCTTGCTTAAATGACGAAGTACCGGCCCAAACTAAAGAAAATTGAGTCATAATTAGTCGAACCGCTCCAGCGAGAGAGAAACATAGACGAACTTGTAGCAAAGGCAGTAGAGATAATTGCTACGTATATGTTTACCATCTCAATGCTGGCAGCGAATAAGATATCATCAGAAGTGAAGACAATGATGATCTGGATCAAATTGAAGACGACTGTATTCGGACGAATTGCTCCCCCTTAGTCGTGGTCCTCAGAGAGTAAAGTAGTTGTCAACATACGAGAGAAAATCAAGTTAGTTGTAGCAATCCAGAAGAGCTGCTTCAGTCGGGTGGTGAACGACACTTGAACAATAGGCTCTTTATCAGAATACAGAGCATGAAGACCCAAGGACTCATCTACCCACCAACATTCCCTTTGTTCTCGGTTACACGACCTATGCTCGTGGGGTTGAAAAGGTGGCCCTGAGAAGCCAAACGCCAGAGGAATAAACATGATATGTATCTATAGCGAGTTTGTTAGATGATATATAAAGGTAAGGATTTTTGACACTGACAGATTATCTACGAGTTCAAGTATCCATGTGGTCTTCGCATTCCACGTACTCAGTTCGTTTGTAGTACTGAACTGATTTACGTTGCCACTAGAAGAAGTGTTTTTGTGCCATTTGACGAGAAAATCGATACTGATTGCAGCCCGCGCGGCCTTGACGATGATTGAAAACGCAAGAATTTGTGCTATTTTCAAGCGGGAGGAGTAGACTGGACTATACACAATGATCACCCGTAAGATCAGGATTGCCTCGGTGATCCAAGGCAGCCAGATATAGAGGATGTTATATACAAGGTCTTCAGACTAGGTAAGTAGTGATTCTGAATGAACCGGACAATGAAATCACCTTCGGTAGGGTTAATTCCTTCAAAGGGCGACAGCATACTAGACATCTGCAAATATAACTTAGCAGCAATATCGCGAATTTCTCAAGGACTCCTCACAGTGAGATGATTGGAAAGTATACCGACGGTTATGCCCAAAGTAATAGTGAAGATATTCAAAACGAATATGGGCTGCCGGCGAGAATGTGGCGTCGACAGCACGAATAGCATCAATAAGAGAGGAATCAGGATAGCAGAAAAGACGGCAGATATCAGAATGAATGAGAACGCAGGTTGAATTGAGTGAGTGTATGCATTAATGATAGGTTGGACGATTTCTGGAGGGAGATTGGCTTGAGTTGTCGACATGATTTCTAGCATAAATTCAGGTGAGAAAGTAGGCGACTCTCGAGAGACCCCTTCGTTTTTTATTACATACAAAATAGCGCTCACTGATGAAAACAATCAGGCCGCGACCCCCTGAACTCGACTCCACGGCGAATGGTCCAATGAAAACTACTGCATGATGTATGTGTACATAGAAAAAATATCTATGTAGTGCCCGTTAACGTACTACTTATTGACACATCTATCCATCACACCTGATCAAGTATGAATTGAGCACATCTTTCAGCGATCATCACCACTGGTGCCTGTAAATGACAAGCTGGTATCTCCGGGAAGACACTAGCATCGGCGATGCGAAGCCCCCGTACTCCATGGACACGAAGTTCGTCGTCAACGACACCCATCTGCTCCAGGTCATCCATCCTACAAGAGCAAGAGTAATGATAGGTACTCATGATGTTGTCTCGCACAAAATCATCCAAAACCTTGTCGTCTGCACTAGCCGGAACAAGCAAATCCTCTAACGGGTATCCAGAGGCCCGAACCTTAGCAGCCAAAGTCAAAGCCAGTCGCAGAGCCTTACGAATGGGAACACGGTCTTCTTCATCAGAAAGAGTTCCCACGTCAGATAAAGGTTGTTGTCGAGGGTCCAGAGAGTTCAGTTGGACGGATCCGAATGATTTGGGTCGTAATACCGAGCAAAGATACGAGAAGCCTCCAAAAGATTTTGCAAGTCCGTCGAATTGTTGACCGGTCGTATTGACGGGTAAAAACATGATTTCAATGTCGGGAATGTTTAGTGGATTGTAACCGTCGAGCTCCTCTGGCTGCATAGAATGTAATTGAGAGCTATCGTCCAACAGAGCAGAGCGAAGAACGATGTTAGCTTGTTGAACTTGTTGTCCGAGGATTCCCTTTCCGCTGAAGATGTACTTGAGAAACTGGCCGACGGCTGTCAAGGGTTTACCCATCAAAACTTCAATGCTATCATCCAACGGTGTTTTGAACACGAGAGGTACACTGATGTGATCTTGCTGTCATTCGTGTCAGTTATAAATGCAATACCTGAACCAGTGAGATTCTTTACAAGATGAAAACCGACTCCCGGTAAATTCTTCAGTACCGGCACGCCAACTTGTTTCAAATGTTGTTCAGGGCCGATGCCACTAGAGAATCTATCTGAGAATTCTCAAATCCTTGAGTAAAGGACGGTTTCAACATACCTCAGAAGGAGAAGTTGAGGTGTAGCGATTGCACCTGCACAGAGAATGGCTTCTTTAGTGACGGAAACGTGATATCGTTCTGTGGCGTCGGAATCCGCCTCGAGATATACACCGACCACCCTAGGTTGGCCATCATCAGTATGTTTCACGTCAAGAGACGTACACAACGTTTCGACACAAATGAATAGATTTTCTCTCTCGGCGGCTAGTGAACGAGGAAGGAAAGCAACGTCAGTCGAACATCGGTGCTTGTCACGATCAATGGTAGCATCTAGTGGGGTGCAGACCACCGCTGGGGCAGCAGGATCGTTGGCTTCTTTGACCAGTGGTATTCCGTGGTCTACAGCAATTTTGATATTCCTGGAAGAAGTAAGGACAGAATGTGTTAAAAGTAGTCACTGAGCTCACGTCCTGACGCTTTCGAAATGTTCCTTCTTGACGCTTTGGTTTTGCCAAGGTCCTGACGAAACAAAATTGGAATCTTTTCGAGATGACAAGCAGTCAGATCATACCCTTGTTACCTCGTGAAAGAGAGTGTCCATGTGAAAGCGAGTCTTCGCTCTTCTTAAAAAATGGCTCGACGTGCTGCCATCCCCAGTTCTTTCTGCCAGCTTGTTCCCAAGCATTATATTCTCCAGGAACAGAACGCGAGTAAATCAGTCCATTCATCTTTGTCGACCCTCCAAGAGCCTTTCCCGTCACAAGAGTAAGACTCTTGCCGCCCAATCCTTTGAGAGGGGTGGATTGCCATTTGTAAACCGGCGCTTTCTGGTCCGAAAAGTTGCTGGATACGAGAGGTACATTAGAGAGCCAGCCGTCAATTACTGGTCCGCGTTCCACAAGAAGGGTTCGGTGCTTCAGATTTTCACTGAGACGAGACGCTAGGACGCAACCAGCGGTTCCACCTGTAGAGATAGTACAGGTCAGTTGGTGTCGCTCTCAAGGTGACAACAAACGTACCTCCAATCACTACGTAGTCAAACTCTTTGGACGCTACGTCTCTTGCGGTCTTGACAGGGTAGCGCGAACAAGGAGACATGGATAGAAGTAAAGAATCAGATGCCGTTGGCGCCTAGTTTCAGTTGTTGATCACTTTCACGGTATCAGCCAGTTGCATTTCATTTAGATTCCTTTCATGAGGAGAGAAAGCAAGCTGAATAGAACTCGAAAATCTCCGTAGGATTGTGGATTGTCTGCAACCTTTACGAATAAGAAACCATTAATTGAGCAATTTTGAGATATTGCTAACCTAGGGTTAGGGTCAAAGTACATGAAAGGGAACGTGACTTTGAGTATTCGAAGTTTCGAACGTTAACTGAACTCCAAGTCGACCAGAACGACGACTAAGGATAAAATCAAATGAATTTCGACAGACCATATCGTGGCGGAAGAAGACGCTACCCAAGAGGTGAGATAAAAATACCAATAAGCCCCAGCACACAATTCCAAACTTTCCTACGTCTACAGACGATTACGATGACCGGCGTAGAGAAGAAACCCCTCAAGACAAAGTGAAAAACGCGATAATCAAGCTTGGTGAAGTGGTAAGGTGACTGTGAGCTGTTCTCTCCACGTAAGTCTGACCGCTGCCCGTTTTTGAAGGACCCCGTCCAGGAATTACCTATAGTCGAAGCGCAGGTTCGTTCGCTAGTACCACCGAACGTCCCCAGTCTAGCAGAAGCATTTCACATAAGGTACGCATCTCATCGGTTCAGACACGCTCCTTGTTAACTTGTGTCTAGCGTGACGGAACAACCATATAAAATTCCCTATTATGCAGCCTTGCTCAGGCGCCTGCACGACACGCCTGAGGATGGAAATCCGGAAGAACCCTCGCTTGGCGGACAGATTCTCGAAGAATTTTGGAAGGGTTTTCAAGCCTATGTAGATAAGCTGGCATGGAGAGAGACTCGCTTTTGCGTACGTTTCGCGTTGGTGGTCCGAACCTTGATACTCAAATTTAGTCCAGATACATTTCTTTTCCCACTTAACGTCAGCAAAACTTGTTGCGCCCGAGTCTCTCGCCCTGCTACTGCAAGCATTTACAACCGTCCTTGACGAATTTGGCGTCTCGCACGGACGAGCTAAACGTGCAGCATTATGTGCCGCAGAGGGTTTAATGATCGTACGCCCAACCAATGTGTCTTCGACAGCCGTCTTTCTCACCTCGTTATCAGGGTGGCGCTTCTCTTAAAGCAATTTCTCCCTCAAGTCCGTCCGAGATTATCAACGCCCTCCAGACTTTTATTGAAACGACTACAAACGCCAAATGGGTTGTACAACCCACACTAAAATTACACTCTTCGTCAGTTGACGTTGAGAATGCAGATGAAGTAGGTCTTCCTTTTGACAATGTATACGCGTAACTCACCTTTCACCAGCTCCTAGACAACGCTCTCGCAGTGCTCAAAGCTCTTGATTCCGTCGACTTTGACACTCCGTGTCCAAGGCCATATTCTGAATATCCCGAACTAAATTCTGTCTTCTTTACTCCATTTACACTCCCTCTTGTTCTTGTCCCACCAGAAGTCATTGAGCTAGAAGTCTCTCATCCGAGGAAGAAGAATCTGATGCACAAGTGAGGAGGGAGGAATGGCCAGAATATTTCTTGCGACTTTTCCCAGATGATGTATGTGTCGTTATATCCACCCCTCTTTACAGTCCCCACTGAAAGAGTGCCACAGATTTCTCCAGACCCAAATACCCCGGCGGGCTACACAGTACGAGCCGACCTCCTTGCAATGGTCGATATATTCGAAGTGAATCGTAAAGAATGTGCAAGATTATTACTGGAATATCCGAAGTGGACTCTTCCTGGTACATTCAAACCGAAACCAGGCGCACCACCGTCTGAAGTGGAGCTTGTTGTTGCCCACGACTGGCAGCTTGAGAGTACAATTCTCGAAGTATGTCTATCCGTTGGCGACTATTCATAAACTCAACGTCATTCTTACAGACCGTGCTCGGTGCTCTCCTACTTCTACCCGAATCCTCTCAAAAACAAGTCTACTATATCAGTCTGATTACTGAAGTGTGTAAGCTGTCCCCACAAACAGTGGGTCCAGCAGTGGGCAAATCGATACGAAAACTTTACAACGGTTTGTCTGATGGACTTGACGTCGATATTTCTCGACGGTTAACAGAGTGGTTCTCTATTCACATGAGTAACTTCAACTTTGCGTGGGTCTGGAAAGAATGGTATATAGTCTTGTTTTTTGCTCTTTGGGCTGTGTTTCTGATGTGCACTCGAATGCAGGGTACCGGATCTCAATCTTGCTGTCCAACACCCCAAACGGAATTTCATGAGACGTTCCCTTGAACTCGAGATTCGTTTGTCGTACTACGACCGTATCCTCAAGACACTTCCAGAGGCTATGCATCCCCCGGACGCATACACTATACCAGAACAAGCCCCAGGGCCGAATTTCGAATATGATGATCCAAGTAGGACGATCTCTACTACCGCAACAACCTTTACTAACATCTACGTTCTCTTAGCTAAACCGCACCATGACGCTGCCCAAAATATACTCAACCTTTTCAGAGGGCGTTCCAAGGCCGAAGACGTAGTTGCCCACTTGGACACTCTCAGAAATACTCTTGAATCCGAGGCCTCAGAAACTGGCCAATCTCTTGACAATGTTCCCTCCCTCATTCGTATCATCGCCATTCAATCCCTCCTTCATATCGGATCTCGGTCTTTCTCGCATCTTCTTAACGCCATTGAACGATACCTTCCTTTGCTTCGAGTCGTTGCGAGCGGAAGCTCTTCCACACCGGCGAACGGCTCACCAGAAGCAAAAGCCGATATTTTGAGTGCTGTCGCTTCGTTTTGGAAATACAACACTCAAATGATTGGGATTGTCTTTGACAAGTTTATGCAGTATCAAATTGTGGACCCTACCGACGTCGTTTCTTGGACTTTTGACCACATCGCGAATGTTGACGAATCGGAACGCGATTTCAGGGCACCGATGAGCTTGAATGTCGTTGAGTGGGAATTGTTGAGAGGAGCCTTGAACAAAGCTATTGGACGAGTATCAATGTCGAGAAGGAAGCTTACAGCCTTAAGGAAGGAGGACGACGAATCGAGAGCAAGAGCTAAAGCTAGTGGCGGAAACATGGACGTGGATGGTGAAACGAAAGGTTAGACACATCCCGCGTGATTAAACCAGATTTTTTTTCTGACTATCCTTCTGCATCCTCATAGAGGAACCTCCTGTTGCCGAAAACCCTGCCCTTACGACCGCTATCAAAGCATTCTCGTCTCTGACAAAAGAACAAAAGAGCGTACTTTCTCGTACTTTGGAGGGCTTTGTCGCTTGTCTAGCTCCATCGTCGACGGCGATGCACGCGAATCCCAAAGTTAGGGAGATTCTGTCCGAAAACGCGTGGCACGACCGTGCAAACTGGGGCAAAGACGAATGGAATGCCTGGGAAACATGGGGATGGTACCGACACTTTTGCACCGCGGTATGTGATCTTCCTTGGGCTGATAAATGTTTTACAAAAATTAATCCTTTTTATATTCTACAGTACTCGCCTTATCTGCGGAGCTACGAGACTACGTTGGCCACCATTTCGTTTACACGATTTGAAGGACAGGCCGATCCCGCTTCTGACCTTCTGAAAAAGATTTGGAATGTCTCGATTGGACAAGAATAAGACTGATACGTTCTGATTCACCGTAACCAAGCTGGCAGGAGAACGATGCAGTTTTTGTCGTGTTTTTTATCTTGGTCTTCTTTGAAAGTGATGTTACTTTTTTGGGATCACACTGACCCCGGGACGTTTGTGCGACCCTCAGGCTCCTCTTGAAACAGTACACCTCGTTGATATCCTGTACTTTAATTCGTACCTTTCTTAATAATGAGACAGATTGGTCCGCCGGAACGTGAAAGATCTACGGGCTTCCCCAACGCGGAGCATGGCTTTGGGAGTGGGTGGTGTTGGGGACTATTCAACCTGCAAAGAGCATACTTTTGGAGATTAGTGTATACAGCGGTGACTGCAATACCAATGGCAGTTTGACTTTGCTGATTGAGAACATGAAATTGTAATAACCACGATGCATTTTCTCTCTTGACGAGTCGGAGTCTTCAATTGCAACTGAGAGATTTCACATGCTATGAAAAGAGGTGCCATTTCGGTTTTACTGAACCAACTCGCGTTTCCCTTTCATCACGCTACTGCTGTCCTTACAGGTCTTACTATGTCTCCATCTCTAGCCCCAAGATACAACGCTACCTCACATGCACATTCACACCATAATCCTCCTCAGCCGTCTCTACACGGCGTGTGGGCAATCCTATCGCTCGCCTTTGTTGTCTGCACAATCTCTGCTGTCCTATTTTACGCCCTCTACAGTTGTTGTCATTCTGCAAAACACAGTGAGCTCCCCAGGAAGAACGGCTACCGCGCAAGAAACAAGAGCAAAACGAGATCCAGGGTGACCGCACAGAATAGCGATTTCACTCCATTCGATACGATTTCTGAAAAGAGTTGGATAAGTTATCTTATCGGCGAGCCTCCGGACACCAAGCAAGAAGTATGCGCAACATTTTTCTCTCTTGGGTTCTTTCTGATAGTGTTGCTCAAGAGCTTGGAGAGTCATTTCCAATTATCTAGTGATTCTTCCTATTCTCTCGATATCACAAGCTCTCCTCTTGCAGTCACCTATCCGATGCGCTCGTCAGATTACGGCGAACCAATTTCTCCTCTTCCACCAAGCTACCAACCACTTGACAATTCTACGACACTTTCGTTTGATCGCAACAACATTCCCTTCATCACCCCCCAACGACGAATAGATCCCAAACTGGGTCCTATACAGAGTTCCTTTGAAAACTCGTCTACTATTTCTTGCGTATATTCTCCTCATATTACTACGGATCCTTTTCATTCAAAGCCTATTCAACACAAGACCTTGCCGAAGACAGTTACTTCTGCGCATGCAGCGTCTGACAGCAAAGAGAACGCCCCTTGCGATCATCACGACTCTTCTCTGACTGAAATTGATCTTTCTTCTCCTGTCAAGTCCTCAAATGCAAAACGTAAACCTTCATTTCGTCCAAGTTCAAGCCCGAGCAAGAAGAAGGTCGCGACAAGGCAAAGACAAGAGTCATCCCATTCATCCTCTTGCAGGACCACACGCAATAACGCAGAAACGACAGCGGAGACTTATACCCGTCAAGTCCGATCAGAGAGCGAGAGTAGTACTAAGCTTCTAGCGTTTTTGGTACCTCGGTAGCGTCGGTGACTGATACCTTGGAGTCGTTGGGTACGCGGATCCACGTTGATTTTTAGCTGCTTGAAGAGTGACGGATCGTGAACCCATTTTGCATATGTACCGAATTTAGGCTTTACTTTTTGTACAATAACATACACGCAGCTAACTCTGGAATGTTTGAATAGTGATTTGGTGAAGGTTTAATGTACAGTGGCTGATATCGCCGCATATGTATAAGTACTTAAGAATGGCCGGGCGGGGCAGAACACATGGGAGAACACATGGAGCCAATCAGGAAGAAGAAACCACAAACGTTCGTCGGTGGTCAACTCCGTATAGTAAACAAAAGCTTGTCACTCGGCGGCGACCTTGATATGCATTTTTCCAAAACTTACGCAAAGCTTCTTCAAGATCTCCCACCAGACCTGCGCCAAAATGCCATTCAGTACAGACAGGTAGATATATTGCATCATTCTCCTTCCTTTCCTACCTCTTTTACATCCGCTACCCGCCCTTTGATCTAACGTCTATTTCGTATTATTCATTTGGATTTTTTCTTAGCTCAAAAAACTCATAAATCAAGTCGTACTCGAGCTCAGTTCGTTGGGTCTTAGTCCCCAAGTACTTCAAGAACTTTTGGACGGTCAAGAATCCAATCGGACTCATGGGTTCAGGACGGAAGCCGAAGTTCACGACGACTCGAACCCTGTAGCGTCGACGTCACATTCAACCCTGGACGATGAATACGGGTCATGGAATAGTGCGCCACATCCAAAAGTCGTATACGAGTTCAACAGCAAGTCAGGGAAGATTGAGCCCCGGCTGAGGATATGGGTGACTCGGCCTTTACCCGATGTCGAACTGCCTTCAGAACCTCCAAGTCGTATGGATTCGGACAGTGAGGATGTGGAAGATGAAGATGGAATCCATAGCAGGGAAGAGGACGGGGGAGAACGAAGCAATACAGAGGAGTCGTCAAAACCTGAAGATAGTTTTTTGTGGGCTTTGCAGCAAAGGGCACGATCGTTGCAGGAAACTGACCGTATTGTGGAAGTCACAGAGTACGTCGTGTAGACACTTTTCATAACAGTGAGGACCCTGTCTAATCCCACTCCCTTGACTCTGAAAGGCAGTCTCCAGTCTTGGCTTCTCCAGATTCCCTTCCTCCCAATCCATCCCAGACCGAACCGGACGGA
Organism: Dendrothele bispora CBS 962.96; assembly: GCA_004369135.1. Lineage (NCBI taxonomy): Eukaryota > Fungi > Basidiomycota > Agaricomycetes > Agaricales > Dendrothele > Dendrothele bispora. The sequence continues at coordinate 42,884 of ML179351.1, forward strand.
CCTTATGAAGAACTAGTCATACCATTGGTTAAGGATTCGGCATTCTTTCAACTGCTCTCGACTGCACTACAAGGATTGTCTGATCACTTTCTCACTCTTCACACCGGATTCACCGACACACTGCAAAGCCTAGCGAAGACCATAGGCAACTCTGCGCGACCGGTTTCTTCAACAACGACGTTTCATCCACATTCGGTCCTCTCGCATCCTGGAGAAATTACAGCTCCTATTCGGACAAACAAGAGTGATCTATATTCATGGCGAGAAATCTTTCAGCTCTATATCGACGCCGAGGTGTTCCAGAGCTTCGCTGAAAGCCATCCCGGCCAACAATCGACTGAAGAATCTGAACGTAGGCTTCAGCTGTTTGCAGCACGTGTGTCAGAGAGAGGATTGGGTGACCGAAGAAAGCTCAAGATGAAGCAGAGTAGAGATGCGTTGGAAACATTTTTGGGCCTGAACATGCTTATCCTTAATATCAAAAAGGTAATTTTCAACGCTCCTTTGTTCATTATTATTTGTTAATCCCTGCGTCTAGTTTCAAGAGGCCAATGCTGAGGCTACCCGCAAAATTCTCAAGAAACACGCGAAACGGACAGCTTTGCCCCTTCCGCCCTCTAATAATTCGTCTCCCGGTCCACTGGCGCTCTCACTGTCCTCTTCCCATACCCCTTCTTCATCTACATACCCACCACCTCCTTTAGACCCAGGAATAACCATCATCGGAACCTCCGTCCACTCCTTTCTACCTCGAATACTCGTCCAAGCCATCGGCGAAACTCTCCTACCTATCATCCCCCACATCGACGACTACTCGTGCGTGATCTGCACCTCGATCGCGTTCAAACCGATCCGACTCGGCTGCGGCCATCTATTCTGCGTCCGGTGTCTTGTCAAGATGCAAAAGCGAGGTCAGGACGCGTGTCCGATGTGTCGAGCGCCAAACGTGCTCCGCGCAGACAAGAGCAACGTGGATTGGGCGCTTTTGAACTTTATGCAGGACTGGTTCCCGGTCGAGGCGAGAAAGAAGCAGAAGCAGAGCGAGAAAGAGGCGGCGGAGGAACATTTAGTGGAGATGGGTTTTGATCCATCGCAGAAGTGTGTTATTATGTAGGTCTTATTTGTCTTTATCTTACTTTACAACTGTTGTATCTTTGAGGGTATAATCCATTTTCTCGGTCGAACTCTGTTTTATTGGATATAATATACATGTAGTATGTGCTAAATACAGGTTTGAGGATCATGATACATTAATTACTGATTCATTACTGCGTCGTGTATCTAAGTTTCATCTTGGTTTAACGCTACGAAGAATTTCAAAGAAAGAAATGAGTTTGATATAAAGAACTGACCCCTAAAATTCCACCAGCACAAAAATATCCCATAGCCAGTGACTTAACGCGACTTCCTTCCCCACTTTTGACAAAGAGCTTCCAACAATGTTCAAGTAATTCTTCTCTTTTCCGCGCACCTTGATCTTTTAATAATTTTCTATACTCTTCAGGGAGAGGGTTCGTGGTATAACCGGAGAGGTACACGAGTCTGACTTTCCAACGCCCTTTGCAAGTAGGACATCGGCTCCGCCCGGATGAAGGTCAACAAACCTTGACAAGTCGTAGACTTTCGAGTCAACAACGTTAACAATCCACTGTTCATATTGTGTTTCATAAGATTATCCATGTCCTTGTCCGACGTAAACTGGGCTGTGAAAGAGTGGAGACTCACAAGGATGCCTTCTTTGTTATGCTATATGAAGGTGTAACGTTGATAGACAACCAACCACCTTGCTTATTTTGGGATAGCCGAACCTTTGCAACCTCCTCAAACGTAAATTGCTTTGACATTGCGGTGTGGTAGTAAGCTGAAAATAGGGTATTTCAGGGTATGGCAGGTAAAGAGAACTTTGGGGAATAAATTTCCTATTGGCTACCCGGCAAGACGATATCGCTTTCACGTGTTTTTCCAGGTTTACTTGCGCATCCGAAATTTCACCTTCAAGCTGAAAAACTTCCAAACTTTGCTTCCAGCCATCATGCATCGACGATTAGCGTCGTCTTTTCGGTGTCTTTCAACTTTCAACTACGCATGGGCAATTATGACTTCAAAACACGAAACTAACGCTATTTCCTCTGAACAAATAGCTCGAAATTTTGGGCAAAGTACCAGGCAATATGCATGCAGATCATGATGCGAGTTGACCGTTGCTTCATGCTAGCCCGTATGGACCATTCTGCAACAAAGAAGCCAACGGTCGCACTTGTGGCTCCTTGTCGAACCTTCCGCAGACTCCGCGTTTCCCCTCAGATCAGCCACTGAGAGGTATGTTAAGTTATTGCTTCGCTTTAATATACTCTTGAAGTGAAAACTCGTCCTCGTTTAAAGTGCCAGGCCTGTCCTTTCGACCTCCTGGTCTCGAGACAACTTCATAAATGATCATATGTACCTATTGGTCCTGAGATTCGATGGCTGTCGATTTCCTCTCAGCTATGTTGTGAACCTAGCTGAGGCTTCAGGAAACAGCATGGCCTGACTATTACCTCTCCGAATAGTTTCACTGTAAGTACTTTCTACCTCACTCAAGGCTTCGACGTTGAGCCTCCAGGTGGGGACTTCTTGAGCCCTGAGATCGCTTACATTCAGTGTCAAAGCTTATCGGATGTTCTTCCCAACTTCAACCTGGCAACTACCGCCTGAGTAGACAGGCTACGCAGGAGCTCGATCCTTTAGGCCACACACTTTCCATCTGCTCAAGGAGTTGCTGGCTGTTTCAGACTGATGGACAACAAGTTGGACGCGTCATCATTTCCGTCGCCGTTGTAAAAATCGTCAGCTATGAATGGATCAATTTACCTCACGTTTACCTCCTTCCAGTTGATGGTGCTTGGTTTAAATCCCCTGATTGCGTCGACATAGCCCTGACCCAAAACCCATTTCCAACATCACTCAATTTCGCGCGGGGTACCAGTACGACCCGAATTCGTTAAGTACACCATAATGTCGTATTCGCCAGAAATCTTACCTCCGACGAGAATGACCTTTTCCGAAGACGCGTTCAACCCGACGTTGTGCTCACCGGACGTTCTCCCTCCAACTCGGGGTAGAATGTCCTTTTTCGATAACACGGCGAACTCGATGTTTCAAAACTGTCACATCAACAACGTAGGGGGGGACCAGAACTCAACGACCCTCAATTTTTACTTCACTGTGGTTTGCTTCCTCGAGAGCCTGGCCTCGGAACCTATCCGCACTGAGGACGAGATAGGTGCGCGATATCTATTCCATAGCTTCGACATTGTTATCGACTCATCCCCTTCTTTCCTTAGGTGATGATCGGTCTTGTCCTACGATGGCAAATTCTCCCGATGATTCGGAACCTGCTCGCCCCACTTATACATTTATGTGGTAAAACCTGAACAAGGCCACACGTTTCATATCTATGTCTGCTTCTGAAACCTTAGCGAAATCTATCACTTTCGACACGCTCGCGCCAAAACTACAAGTACCTCTGTGTCCATACAGAGACTCCCCCGATCTATTTATACGGCACTACACGATATATTCCTTACTTCAATCGGCTTCATGCCCTCTCGATGCGCTTGCCACGTCTCGAGCGTCTTTATGAATATCTATCCCTTGTACATGCGTCTGCAGAGACCTCGAAACTTTTCTTTATTTCGTGCCTTTGGACGACTATACATCAACGAATCGACGCATTCCGTCGTCACTCGTTAACACCTTCGCAAGGTCTAGATCTATTCTATTCTATCCTATCCATGCGCTTGCCGCATCTCCAGCATCTTTTGTCCGTATACAGAGACCCCCGGAACCCATCTTCTTTTCTATTTGTGTATGATAATCCCCGGGTGTATCGATATGTCTTAGTGATCACCGCGATCGTCGATCCACTGGCTAAGGCCTTCGCAGGGTCACCCTTTTCATGCGGCTCTTGCTGCACCTCGAGCGTCTTTGAAGAACCATTTCTTCTGTCTGTGTCTTGAAGCAGAGACTTCTCGACGTTGACATGGATCCCTTCCGCACTGTCTTGAAGCAGAGCCTTCTCGACATTGACATGGATCCCTTCCGCACTGTCTTGAAGCAGAGACTTCTCGACATTGATATGAATCCTTTCCGTACTGTGTCTTGAAGCAGAGACTTCTCGACATTCATCACTCACGAGACCTTTGCAAGACCTGTGTAAGGTCTGTCATATCCCTTCGATGCGCTTGTCGCGTCTCGAACGTCTTAATGGATATGACCCCCTTTCGTACATGCGTATGCAGACTCCAAAACTTTATGCGGCTCTTGCAATGCCTCCGGCGTCTTTGAAGAACCATTCCTTCTGTCTGTGCCTAGAAGGCGTTTCGTTACTATTACGCTATCGCGACACCCATGAGACTTTTGCAAGGTCATCAATATCATCTTGAGCGCGCGCTTGCTACGTCTCAATGAACACATAGACTTATGATACACATAAGTCCGCTGTTGTCGTTGACGAAGTATATTATGTATGAAATTTTTTGTAGGAATCGCACATATGTATATCCCTCTCAATAAATTGGGCCTACCATATTATGTACTCACTATACTTATGATCTTACTTATCATCCGTATTCCCATGTAACTGTAGACGGTCAAATGATGAATATATGTATGATGTCTCCACCAGAAAAACTTGGGGGAGGAAGGGACATTCTGAATCAGTTAGTCGTTCGTTCTGTTTCAATTACTCCTGACTCCATGTCCACACTCAGCATACTCGTGAAGGACCAGTTAGCTTGTGTACCTACTTATCTGTGTGATTAATGAGGCCAAGATTAATTCATGATAAAATTAGTGATTAGGTTTAGGAGGGTCCAACTGCCGATCGAAGTTACATTACTCCTCGATCAGATTGCAAAAGTCTCTTAAACCAGATCAAACCATTAGATCGTGGCACCTGCGATAGGGAATTTGGTGCTTTTTTCCTCATACTAGCTAACCTCACTCGGCCCCATCAGCGTAGAAACTACTAGCACATGGGCTTATGTGGGGACGAGTGCGTACAGGACTCACTAGATTCCATTTGTAACAAATAAAAAACTTGGAAACGCCTCGTTTTTTTTTTTTGTTAGCCCTAGGCTCATGGCTCACCTTCCCACAAAATTAGTCCGCGTTATTCACTCATGTATATTTTAGTGCAACGATGATCAAACGACAAACGAAGAGTATGTAACGTATACAATTTCTGAATCAAAAAACTTTTCTAGGGGGAAGGGAACACTTCAAATAAAACAGGTGTTCTTTACGTTTTTAATAAACATCTACACCTGTGGCCAACATGTTTGCGAAGGCTCCAAAGCTGGTCCCAAACTGCTTCCTTATCTAGTACGTATCTACTTACGTGCAATATGTATAGTAAGTACACATTTTGAAGTCGAAACTACTAGCCATTACCCGTGTAGATGCACAAACTTGCGAAAGAGAGCCCTCTCTTGCCGCCGACCTTCAATGGGGTGGTCTTAAGACTCGGGGCCGTCCCCCATGCAAACTCGCGTCAAGTCTAGATTTTCAGCCACAATTGCCACTGTCAAAATTAGTATTTAGACGTTGTGTCCAAAATTTCTCATCGCTGTCACAGTGGTCCAGACCACTGGGTTCACATATTCGATACAAGAAAACAGGAAAAAAGAAAAGAGATACTATTCAAAAAAAATTGAGATTATCTATATAACTGTGAGTCCTATTGAAAAAAAAAAATAATATGAAACGCTTTAGAAAGCAAGATCATTTCGCATTGTAAAGAGCTCTCCTCTACACACTCCTAGCTGTAGTTTATGCCACATAGAATCCAGCCTGCAGTCTCGGCCAACATTTTCCCCTTCCTTCCCTTTCCTTCGCAATGGTTGCGAAACCACAAAAGAATTAAGCGAGGAGTATCCTTCGAGGATCTTCGAAGATCTTCGAGGTATTCTTTGACTTTCACTGTAGGAAAAAAAAGAGTCAGAACCATCTCCTATCGTGCCAAGAGGCGAACGAGTGAAGAGAGAACAAAAAAACTCACCGAGGAAAGTAACAGCCTCCCTTCCGTCCAACAACCGATGATCGTAAGTAACCGCAACGACCATGATAGGACGAATGACGATCTGTCCGTCGACGACGACAGCTCGGTCCTTAATAGAGTGCATACCCAAAACGGCAGATTGAGGGAGATTGATGATCGGCGTTCCGTATAGAGCCGAAGACGCCACCGTTAGAGCTAAAAGAGAAGAAAAGGGAAAGGGGAACACATTCAGAACAAGAGGGGGAAGAAAGAGATAGAAAAACCAAACGTACATGGTGAACGTTCCACCGGCCATGTCCTCCAAAGTCAATTTGCCATCCCTAGCCTTCTTTCCAAGTGCCGCAATCTCCTTCTCAATCTCCACAAAGTTCATGCATTCCGCGCTCCTCACGACAGGTGTGACCAAGCCCTTGGGTGTTGCGACAGCCACACTCAAATCGACATAACCCCTGAATCCCTGTAAACGATCTCATCTCCTTCGATAGAAGCATTGGCAGCTGGGATCTCCTTCAACGCGAGGCAACAGGCTTTAGCAAACGCAGACATGTATCCGAGTTTGACATCGTGTTCTTTGAGCACGGCGTCCTTGTAACGTTTACGCATGTCGATGAGCGAGGATATGTCGATCTCATTAAAGGTGTTAAGCGAGGCGGCGGTATTTTGATATTCTTTGAGACGTTCGGCGATACGTAGACGCATGAGATTCATTTTGACCTATGTATATTCGGAAGGAGAGACACGCATTAGCATGGTTCTTTGGGATGGAAAGGCAGGATGATCCGTAACTAGGAAAGATGATGAAGGGTGAAGATGTTTCAAGTACGCACTCTAGTCTCATTACGGCTTTTTTCCAGCGGTTAGTGCAGGAGGTTTGGGTGATTCCAAAGGTAGTCTTTCTTGGGTGCAGAAGCTTCTTTTTTGGGCTCCTCGAGCTCCTTCTTTGGCTCGGGTTTGGACTCGGGGGCTTTGGAGGGTTCAGAAGCTTTGGACTCGGACTTGGATTCCTCTTTGGATTCTGGCTCTTTCGGGTTCTGATTCTGATTCTGTGTAGGCACGCGCATAAGACATTCGGGATAGGGAAAACAAGGTGGGAGAAAGAGACGCACTTGCACCCGCTTCACCTGGCTCTGAACGTGGGCTTCAATTGTTTGCAGCACGTGTCGGAGAGAGGATTGGGTGACCGAAGGAAGCTCAAGATGAAGCAGAGCAGAGATGCGTTGGAAACATTTTTGGGCCCGAACATGCTTATCCTTGGTATCAGATATGAGGCCACCCGTAAAACTCTCAAGAAACACGCGAAATGGACAGCTTTGCCCCTTCCATCCTCTACCCGGTCCGCTGGCGCTCTCACTGTCCTCTTCCCATACCCCTTATACCCATCACCTCCTCTAGACCCAGGTATAGTAATCATCGGAACCTCCGTCCACTCCTTTCTACCTCGAATGCTCGTCCAGGCCATCGGCGAAACTCTCCTGCCTATCATCCCCCATATCGACGACTACTCGTACGTGATCTGCACCTCGATCGCGTTCAAACCGATCCGACTCGGCTGCGGCTATCTATTCCGTGTCCGGTGTCTTGTCAAGATGCAAAAGCGAGGTCAAGACGCGTGTCCGATGCGTCGAGCGCCAAACGTGCTCCGCGTAGACAAGAGCAACGTGGATTGGGCGCTTTTGAACTTTATGCAGGACTGGTTCCCGGTTGAGGCGAGAAAGAAACAGAAGCAGGGTGAGAAGGAGGAATAGTTAGTGGAGATGGGTTTTGATCCATCGTAGAAGTGTGTTATTGTGTAGGGTTTTATTTACTTTTATTTTTACTTTAAATTTACTGTATCTTTGAGGGTATGATCCATTTTTTCGGTCGAACTCTGTTTTATTGGTTATAGTATGTATGTGCTAATACAGGTTTGAGGATCATGATACATTAATTACTGATTCATTACTGCGTCGTGTCGTGTATCTAAGCTTCACCTTGGTTTACCGCTTCGAAGAATTTCAAGAAAGAAATGAGTTTGATATAGTTCAAAGAACTGACCCCTAAAATTCCACCGCCACAAAAATACTGTCCCATAGCCAGTGACTTAACGCAATTTCCTTCCCCCACTTTTGACAAAGAGCTTCCAACAATGTTCAAGCAATTCTTCCCTTTTCCGCGCACCTTGATCTTTGAATAATTCCTCATATTCCGCGGGTATTTGAATATTTCCTGGCTCCTGATACTGTGAAAGAGCATCCCATAGGATTCTCGCAGACTGCCTGCTGCTAATCCACCCCCACGAGCTATAAAAGAAATCTAGGGAATCATACAGAATCACCGAGAGGACTCCTGGTTCCGACTCTCCTTTCATTATGATCTCAACCAGTTTCGCAATATTCTTGGCGAAGAACACTTGGATCTTTTCATCGACACTTGCCGAGGCCCAATTATACAAGGTCGGTCGGGTCATAGCACCCCTACAGTGGAACTTGTGCAACTTTGATTCGCAGGAGAGTTCGATGTACCGTGATACGATGGCAACGGTGAGGGTATCCCTATATGCTTCGGTATCCAAAGCATCTAGAGAAAGAAAATGTGGAAGGAGATAGTCTTGAGCAAGTTGTGCTCGAGACATTTCTATACTCTCTCCAGGGAGAGGTTCATAGTATGACCGGAGAGGTACAAGACGAATGCATACCACCAAATCCAGTAGCGTCTTGAAGAATGGATACCCTTCCACCCGTTTGATTGAAAGGTTCAGAGAGTTATTGTGAAGAACACCAAACAATTCCGGGAAAATATCAACCCAAGCTCTCCATCGCCAAGTGGTACAAAGGAGTCTCGTGACAACCTTCAAACATATGCGAGACTGTTCGACATCATCAACTGGTGATTCCTTTAAATGCTCAAGAACGCATCGTCCTATGCGCTGCAGATCAGACAGTTCAAATCGCTCCCAGTGTTTCGCATGGTATAGAGGGTAGTTCATGTGCGGTCTATGTAAGTACCGTAAAATGAACTTTCGATGTTCTCGTGATTCCTTGAGACTGCAGAAAGGTTGGCGGGTAGAGGAAAACAGCTTTAGGTGCTGTCTCAAGAGTGCGTCCGTGTCGTCGCCTGGACAGGCCGCTTTATTGAGATGGTTTTTCAGGGCAGGAAGAAGATCGTTAATTTTCAGCAACTTGGGCAAGTCCTGATGACCAATGTCACTGATGTCGAGAGGATCCTCTGACCGGGGGCATATCATATCGCATATTTCTTCGAATCGGTAGTATGGAGAGAATGTACTTGAGTGACCTGAAGATTCCGATAGCTTGAGGAACCGCATGCGTGTCAGGTATGTATAGAACATATGTATTCGAATCAGTTGCCAAATTCCACCTTTCTTTAGAGAAAGAATGCGCTCGATCGCAGATACCGGTTGATTTTTGAACATCTTCAAAAGGATGTGCCGAATCGAAGAAGTATCGGGAAGTGGCAATAATTTATCTACGTGACTCGAGATACCGTTTAAAAGGTGCTCCAAGACTGCTGAAGCACGTTCAAATGAATGCTTGCTTCTCTTTGCTCCATCAATGGAGATGAAGCCGATATTGCATATCCAGTCTATCCGCCTCGCACAGATTGCGACCAAAGCGGACCAGATATCGTTCCCGCTGGGAGAGGGACCAACAGCTGTCAGGAAAGAGAGCACATTCCGATCAAATTGTTTGAAATGTTCAAAGTTGCCGTCATAGAGGAGCTGTGAGGCTGGACTATCTAAAGATATCCAGGCTAAAGTCCAGAGGGCTTGGGAGCATTGCAGAGAGTACTGAATTCGAGCGTCGGTTGGCCAATAACTAGCTTTAGACACAAACTGGCCGACACGCAACAGAATGTTCACTTCTGGGTCGGCGGAAAAGAGGAGTGGTACGAAAAGAGATGCGTTGGGGTGGCGTACTTTGCCCTTCGGATCATATAAAGCATCGGGAATCGCCTCAATGAAGGGACGTAGCTCATTATCGTCGGTCAATGATTTGATGGTATAGACGAGGGCTTTCTTGTCGCGTTCAATCCGCTCTGCAGTATTCTGAACAGATTGCTCCAATATAGCATCCGTCAATGTCGATACATCGCTAGATGCATCCCTAAGATGCCAAAGAACTCTGGATAAAGGTGTGTGATATGGAGAGTCGAGATACCATAGCGGTAGCACCGTGAAAGCGAGATAGACTGATAGGAGTAAGGTTAAAACGGCCATCATCAAAAATGATAATGGTCTGTTTACTGGAAGGAGAAAGCAAATCAACCCCCCAAAGAACAAGAACAACGAGGTGTGAAGAAGAATTGGGATGAGGTCGACAAAGTTATGCATTCCGAAATCCTTTTGACCAAAATGCAAGAATGCAATAATTCTAGCTTTGCGGATATGAGTGCGCTTCAGTGTAGTTTTATGAATAGAATCCCGGGTCCATTGCTGAACGAAAGTGGCAAACAATGAGCATGCCAACGCCAATGCGAGACTGAGAAACAACAAAGTGTTACAAGCCAAAGACGACGCAGGGGGTTTAAAAGGGACCTGGGGTTCAAATCTAGTCGATCCGTTAAGCTGTTGAGAGATCCGGGACAATAAGTCGACAGTGATCTGAGCTGGGTCATCTAGGAGGGTCTTATAGCTTTCGATGATAAAAGCTGTAAGACTAGCAGAATACAGAGCAGACTGTGGATACTTCATTCAGGACTGAACTTTTCAGGAGATTCGGAAGCGGCTCACTTACAAAGATCAGCAGTACTTCCATATCTGCTTTCCATTCTTTCAGCAACCCCTCGTCATACATCGTCGCCTGATCGACATAGACCTTCCAGAGTTTAGTACAAGCCTCGTCATCGGCAGTGGGCCTGAATGGTTCTGTTGAACAGTAAGGGAATAAGTAACAAAGTAGAATGAGCTGAGGTGCTTACTGGGTTTGAAATGACGAGCAGTCGGTAATTTGGTATCTTTGGAGAGCCCCAAAACTAGACCACGTTAAGAATAGCATCCAAGAATGAAAAGTCTACCCACTCCTTTTCAATCTTGGAAAAAAAGGCATCGATGCAAGGGACCAAAGTCTTTGGATTTGGCCAAAGCGAAGCTTTCGCTGACAACTTCAACAGCTTCCATGATCAAAAGAGGTAGACTGAAGGTTTTCAGCTCGAGCGCTTGTCGAATGACAATAGAGAAGTGGATTGCCTATGATTGATCCGAGATTCAGTGGTGGCAGTGTTTGGTAGTGATATAAGGCTCAAAATGAGCCAGTCATTTTTTAACTAAGCTTTCGTGCATAACAGCATGCGTGAATGAAGTGGAGGCAACAAGTATGCACAAGGCAACATAGCATGGCTTGTGAAGTAAGAGGCCATTTCGCTGTGAGGCCCACTCGTGACTCGACTCTCGAGATTACGATCACGCGCGCGTTGGCCTTAAAGTTACTGAGCCTTACAAGTACTCTTCAACGTTCGTTCTGATCACCATCTCTGTCATCTCTTCACAAATTTCAAGCCCTTTCTCAGCGTCGAGATTGAGCTTTTCTTAAGGTCGAGATATTATACGAGTACAGCTTCAAATTAAAGTTCGAGGATTGCTAATACAAGTGAACATTTCAGATTAATCTATGTCGAATTTTAGGACCGCCAAAAGTTTTGGGTGACCTTGAGAAAAGTCAACCTATCGTTCGCTTCGATGCAAGAGAAAGATTTGCGCTGACCTGCAAGACATTATTCGATCACAGACCGATCCTCCCGGTTTCCTCTTCGGGTGTTGATAAGATTCTCCGACAGTATCCAAGCAACTTCTCTCTCGCAGACTCTCCTTCTGCCTTCAGTCCTTCACACTCTTCCGGTATCTGCACATTTTCGGGTTCTTGATACTGTGAAATGGCGTCCACAAGTATCTTCGCAGATTTTCGATTGCTGATCCACTGCCATGAGCCATGAAAGAAAAGGATGGTATCATACAGAGTCAAAAAGAGAGTTCCCGATACCACTGAATCTCTTCTCATTATAGTCGCCACTAACTTTGCAAGTCTTGTGGCAAACAGCTCCTGAATCTTTTTGTCGACATTTGTTGCATTCCATTCTTCAAATGTTAGCTTCCACAGGGTGGCTCCTACACAATAGTTGGGTATCTTGGATTCACAGGAAAGATCAAGATACTGTGATATGATGACAATTATCAGCGTATCTCTGTATGCTTCTGAGTCCAAGTTGTTCAGGTAAAGAAAGTGTGGGAGAAGATAATCCTGAGCAAGTTTTGCCCGAGTCTGTTCTAGATTATCCTGAGGAAGGGGATCATAAGAATTAGGAGGTGCGAGGCGGATGCACACCAATAAATCTACCAGAGTTTTGAGGAACAGATATCCATCCATGCTTTTGAAAACCAGATTCAAAGGGGTGTCCTGGAGAACAATAAAGAGTTTTGGAAATAGGTCTCCTTGGTGCTGCAATTGTCGAAATACATGAAGACACAGCAGTCCCAAAGTAACATTGAAGCTGACGCTACACTGCTCAACTTCATCAGGTAGGTCTTGTATATCTTGTATGTGGTCTAAAATGCATTTCCCTATACGCTGTAGATCATCCGACTCAAATATGCACGAATACCACCAATTCGTTTGGTCCTCAAAATGTCTATGGAGATACCATAAGACAAAATAGCGACATTTTTGCGCCTTTGCGTGACCACATAATGGTTTAGTGGTACATAAAAATAATTTCAATTGCTGCCTCAAGAGTATATCAGTGTCACTATTCTGGACACCCATTTCGTCGACATGTCTCTTCAAGGCAAGGAGAGAATAGCTAGTATCCAGCAAACTGGAGAAATCTTCCATGTGAACATCGTCAATGTAAAGAGGATCCTTTGACTGAGGATATATGGCATTGCATATCCTCTCGAAACTCGAGGGAAGCACTCGCGATGAAGCCAATAAAATTTGGGAGTGTACCAGGTATTTATGGATCATGCGTATCTGGATGAGATGCCAAATTTCACCCCCTTTCATCGAAAGTATGTTTTCTGCTGCGGATACTGATTGTTTTCTGAATATTTTAATGAGGATGCTTCCACCTGAAGACGTTTCAGAAATCGGCAGTAATGCACCTGCACGACTCGAGATGCCCCTCAGAAGGTGCTCGAAAATCGTGAAGGCGCGTTCCGAAGTCTGGTCATCTCCAATAGGGCCAGATAAGTTCCTACTAATGTTCGATATCCAGTCTATCCAGCTGGTACAAATCGCAGCCAGGGCTAACCAAACATCGTTGCCAATAGAAGAGGGACCAACAAACGTCAAGAAAGAGAGCATGCTTTGATTGAAGTGTTTAAAATGCCCGAAGTTGTTATCATAGAGAAGTTGTGAAGCCGGAATATCCAAGTATATCCAAGCTAAAGTCCAAAGAGCTCGAGAGCATTGTAGCGAGTACTGATCTTGAACATTGACCGACCAGTAGTTGGATTTGGACACAAACTGGGCAATACGCAAGAGTATGTTGACTTCTGGGTCGGTGGAAAGGAGGAGGGGTATAAAAAGTAAAACGTTATCATAGCGTACTTTATCTGTCCTGCTGGGATCATACAGGGAATCTGGAATCGCCTCAATAAAAGGAACCAGCTCACTGTCATCAGTCAAAGACCGGACAGCGTAAACAAGTGCCTTCTTGTCGCGTTCATTCCGTTTTGGAGTTCTTTGGACTGACCGTTCCAATACAGCATCGGTCAATGTCTGATCACCACTTGACGTATTTCTGAGACGCCAAATAACGCCAGACAGGGGCGTACGGTATGGAGAGTTGAGATAGAACAGTGGTAGCAAAGTGAAGATCATATAGACCAGTAGGAGGAAGATCAAAACAGCTACCATTATGAATGATAACGGTCTATGCACGGTGAGAAGGAAAAAAGGTAATCCCCCAAAAAATAGGAACAGCGAGATATGGAGAAGGATTGGGATCACGTCTACGAACGTATGCATTCCGAAATCTTTTATACCAAAATGCAAGAACGCAATGACCCTGGCTTTGCGGACGGGGGAAGGCTTTAAAGTAGTTTTATGAATAAAGTCTCTGGTCCATTGCTGGACGAAGGTGGCGAACAGTGCACATGCCAAAGCCAGGGTCAAACTGAGGAACCACATCATGTTGCAGACCAAAGACGATGTTGGGGGTTGAAAAGGCATCCGGGGTTCAAACATGGTCGTTCCGTTGAGCTGTTGAGAAATTCGGGACAACAAGTCAATGGTCATCAGGGCTGGGTCGTCTTATAGAGTCTTGTAACTTTCAATGATAAAAGCCGTAAGAATGGCCGAAAACAGAGCGGACTGCGGTTCGTTAGTTCATGTCTCTACAAAGGTCAGAGAAAGCTGTTGACCCACAAAGATTAACAGGGTCTCCATATCTGCCTTCCATTCCTTTAGCATACTTTCGTCGTACTCCTTTGCCTGATCGACATAGACCTTCCAGAGTTTTGAGCAGGCTTCATCGTCTGCAGTGGGCTTGAACGGTGCTGTCAGAGGGGCAAGGCGTCAGACGATAAAATGATATAAGCTGAATTACTTACTAGGTTTGAGATTCTGAGAAATCGGCAGCCCAGCATCTTTAAACAGCCAAGGGCGCCTGAGAACTGAACCACTTTGAGAGGATAATAGCGTAGGCTGGAGATACTACGTACTCTTTTTCAACCTTTGGATGATTGACATTGAAGTGGAAGGTCAAAATCCCTCGGATAACCGTGCGCAACACTAGTCGTACTTGACCTCATCAACGATTGACGTGTGTGTAAGATGTGTAAGAATGACTGGGCGGTTGACGAATGACCGACTGTTCAATAACGGGAGAAGCATAGTAAGATGCTGTGTATCTTTTGAGTGTTCTGACGTTGCTGGGTTGTGGCCTTCATTGACTTCATGATCTTCATGATCTTCTGCTGTAGGTAGTCAGAAGACTCAGTTGAGACGGACACAAAAGTCGTTGCAGAGCTTTCCTGGACGTGGAGTACTCGACGGCGTGAATAACAACACTACATCAATCCGAGAATGTCATTAACGGAGAGAGAAGCCAACAAAAGTAACAGTTTTATTGAAGTTGAGCTTGAGTGCCAGTCTTGAGACGAACAAAAGCAGAGGAGAGTTGTATCGGTAAATGCCGTAACAGCTTTCTTGAGTAATTCCGAGTTTCATTTTTGTCCTCCAAGAGGGGATGCTAGACTACTTCTTAATGACATCCAAGGATATCCTTTTCTTCACTCTTCGCCCTTCAAAATAGAAAGAAAGAAATCGAAATATAGGTGCAAAGTTTTGTCACTAGTACTCCCAGCAGCGCGGCACTTCAACGTTCAATGCTCAAACGATTTTGTGGATAAGTAGTAAAGTATAGTATAAGATAAAGGATGTAGAAGCGGTGCACACAAAGCGAAAGCATAGCAACACCACTACTCTTACAGTCTACAAGCGACTATACGCCGGCATCTTTTTCATGGCTTGACGAACACCCAAATCACCCAAAACATCTTCAGCGCCGGCTAGGACTGAGTACGAATGCGTATCATCAGCCAATATGAGACTTCGAGAGAGAGGAAAGGATGTATACTCACTAGCGTCGAACCCTGATGTTCTGTGATACTAGAAGAGGAAAAAAAAGTCTGTTCAAGACCAATTCAAACCAGAATCAAGAGAAGAGAACGACGTACGTTTTCAATGAGTTTGCCCATTCCGGTGGTTGTCAAAGCGCGACCACCGAACACCTGCGTTGCATCTAAGAGCGGCAAAGCGATAAGTATGGGGTAAGGACTAAATAGCGAAGCAACGAACCTTCAGCGGTCTCACGACCGGCTTTGGAGACGAATCTATAAAATAACTAGTGAGCAAAGATATTACTGTAGTATCAAATTGAAAAAACCGACTGTTTCAAAAGCCCGATTGGCCCAGCTAACTTGCTCGACATTTCGTTGTACGACATCTGTGGAACAGAAATCAGGACCTCTCTATGACGGCGCCAAAAAGAAAAAAACGCGTTTGCATACGTTATTCATCTGATACGTGATCGTTTCCAACCAATTCTGGCAAGCCTCGATTCTCTGAATCATACTGGCCAACTTGGCCCTAATAACGGCTTGTGATGTAAGAGGCCTTCCGAACACCATCCGCTGTGAGGCCCACTTGAGGCATTCTTCAACGATCACGCGTTGGGCTCCGACACTCGTCCCGACCACCATCCATCGTTCGTGGTTGAAGTTGCTCAGGATGACTTGAAGACCGTTGCCGACTTTACCAAGAGTGTTGGCTACTGGAACACGGACCTTGTCAAAAGTGACATAGGCGGTTCCGGCGGTAGGTGAGTAGGCTGTCTTGATAGGCTTGGTGGTGACACCTTCGCCTCTTTCGATAAGAAGAACGGTCAGACCATTCTGTGAGGCGTGGACGTCGTTTTTATGTTAGGGCCTAGGGTTTTGAGAGTAAAGAAATGCTTCTACCTCAGTTTTAACGCCGGTCGTGAAATAGTCTGCAAAGGTACCATTCGTGATCCATCTGCACATATAAGACGGAGATTAGTATCGAGGGAGTCAAAGTAAGACGGAAAGCAACTTTTTGGTTCCAGTCACAATCCAATAGTCCCCATCTCGTATGGCCTCAGTCTGGAGGCCACCAACATCACTTCCAGCAAATGCTTCTGTTATAGCTAAAGCCATATACTTCTTTCCGGAGAGAACCTGGTAGCGAAAAGCAATATTATTAGACCGGCGGACATACTATGGAAATTAGACTATCAGTGTCCTTACCTCCGGCACAACCTTGGCTTGAAGCTCAGGAGAACCGTAGTTCCAAATTGGGGGCAAGCCAATGACTGCACCGTTGAGCATACCATCAACAAAACCGCGTGTTCCGAAACGGGCCAATTCGGTGTTGAGAATTAGCTAGAAATGTTTACCACTGTGAATACAAGACAGAAACATATAAGAACGCATTCGTTACCTCGTGGAAATAGTCAAATTCTTCAGGTTTGACAATACCACCCATCAAAGTACGTCCTTTTAGATGCTTCCCGGGACCCAGACGCATCGCTATAACATTGAGTTCACTAGAGTATAAAAGAAGTATTAGGTGTCCTGATTCGTAGACAATGATAGATCAAACCACACGCCTCATCTTATCCACAACCTCTTGCGAGATCCTCTTCCCGTTCTCTTCACACCTAAGTGCCTCCGGCTGAATGACTTCCTCGAAAAATTTCCGTACAGCTTTCTGGAATTGTCTATGATTGTCGTTATAATACGGACTATGATAGCCCTCTGCAAGCCAAGTAGGTTCGGCGTATGGTACTTGGGATAATGCACCAGGTTCACGTGGCTTGATGATTTCTTCTTCATCTCGGATTCGGCCTATTTGAAGACGTTTGTATTGGGGACGGAGAAGAACTTCGTGACGGTGAAGACCGAAAAAGGCGTCGGTCGCATCCTTGCCGGCTGGAAATACATGTTTGGCTAGATTCGCGGAGAGTGAAGATGACACGAATCGAACTTACCAACGCCTTTTGCAAGGAGGACATTGGCTCCGCCCGGATGAAGGTCAACAAACCTAGACAAGTCGTAGACTTTCGAGTCAATAACGATCCACTGTTCATATTTTGTTTCATAAGATCATCCATATTCGTGTCCGACGCAAACTAGGCTGCGAAAGAGTGGAGACTTACAAGGTCGCCTTCTTTGTTATGCTATATGGATGTGTAAGGTTAGTAGACCAACCAGCTTGTTGATTTGGGATAGCCGAACCTTTGCAACCTCCTCAAATGTAAATTGCTTTGACATCGCGGTATAGTAAAGGGAATAAAGTAAGCTGAGAATAGGGTACCTCAGGGTATGAGGCAAGGGTAAAGCATCGAGAATACGGTCCGTCGGTATAGACAATTTCCTATTGGCTACCCGGTAAGACGATATCGACTCGGACGCTTTCACGTGTTTTTCCATTTACTTGCTTCCTTCAATCAGTCCCGAGCTGAGCAACTTCCAAGCTTTGCTTCCGGCCATTGTCTACATGCGTATGATTGTCGTCTCTTCGGTGTCTTTCAGCTATGTATGGGCGAGAATGACTCCAAAAACATGAAACTATCGCTCTTTTCGCTGAACAAATAGCTCAAATTTTGGGGCTACTAGGTTTGAATATGCACGCAGATCATGGTGCGGAATCTGCGGGTTGCTTCATGCTAGCCCGCATAGACCTTTCCACAACAAAAAACCAACGGCCGCACTTGTGGCTCTTTGTTGAAGCTTCTGCAGACTCTGCGTTTCCCCTCAGAGCCACCGAGAGGTATGTTAAATTATTGCTTCGCTTTAATATACTCTTGAAGTGAATACTCGTCCTCGTTTAAAGTGTCAGGTCCTTTCAGCCTTCTGGCCTCGAAACAACTTCATAAATGATCATCTGTACCTATTGGTTCTGGGATTCGATGGCTGTCGATTTCCTTTGCTCAGCTATGTTGTGCCGCATGAACCTAGTTGAGGCTCCAGGAAACAGCATGGCCTATCTATCACCCCCGCAAATCGTTTCACTGTAAGTGCTTTCTACTTCACTCAGTGGCTTGGATATTGAGCCTCCAGGTTGTACACCTCTGGAACCGTGAGATCACTTACATTGAACTTACATTCAGTGTCATTCATGATCAAGTTTCAAAGGCTAAGGAGAGTGCCGGAGAGGCAAACGCCTATTCGCTGCTCATCGGATGTTCTTCCGATGTCTCTCTCTCCCAGCTTCAACCTGACAACTACCGCTTGAGTATTTTCGGACTAGATGGAATACTCGATCTTCTGGGCCACACACTTTCCGTCTGTTCAAGGAGTTACTGGCTGTTTCAGACTGATGAACAGAAAGTTGGATGCGTCATCATTTCAGTCGCCGTTGTAAAAAAAGTACATCATCAGCTATGAATGGATCAGATCTACCTCACGCTTACCTCCTGCCAGTTGACGGCGCTTGATTTAAGTCCCCTCATTGCGTCGACATGGCCTCAACCTAAACCCCACTTCCGACATCACTCAATTTTGCGCGGGGTAATTACTGCTCTAACAGGTACTTTCTTTCTAGCATCAATGACTGAATCTGAAACGTTGTTGCTACAGACTATTATTACCAGTACAACCAATATTTGTTACACCTTGTCGTGTTCGCCGAATCTTACCTCCGACGAGAATGACCGTTTCCGAAGACGCGTTCAACCCGACGTTGTGTGCACCGGACGTTCTCTCTCCAACTCAAGTTAGAATGTCCTGTTTCGATAACACAACTCACTCGACGTTTCAAAACTGTGACATCAACAACGTAGGAAGGGATCAGAACTTAATCACCCTTAATTTGTGCCAGTGTCACCTTATTTCTGCTCAACTTCAACATCTGGTCAGTATCTTGACCTCGAAACTGGATCGCACTGAGGACGAGACAGGTACGCGATAACCATCCGCGGTCTTTGACATTGTTACTGACTTATCTCTTCTTTCCTTAGGGGATGATCGGTCTTGTCCTTCGATAGCAAATTCTCCCGATGATGATTCGGAACCTGCTCGCCCCATTTATAGATTTATGTGGTAAACCTGAACAAGGCGACACGTTCCATATGTATGTCTGCTTTTGAACCCTTTTCAACACGCTCGCGCCAAGACTACAAGTACCTCTGTGTGCATACAGAGACTCCCCCGATCTATTTATACGGCACTACACGATATATTCATTACTCCAATCAGCTTCATGCCCTCTCGATGCGCTTGCCACGTCTCGAGCGTCTTTATGGTTATCTATCCCTTGTACATGCGTATGCAGAGACCTCGAAACTTACACTTCTTTATTTCGTGCCTTTGGACGACTAAGCGTCGACGAATCGACGCGTTCCGTCGTTACTCGTTAACACCTTCGCAATGTCTACTCTATTATATGCGCTTGCCGCATCTCCAGCGTCTTTTGTTCGTGTACAGAGACCCCCGGAACCTCTCTCCACCATCCATCTTCTATTCTATCCTCGTGTACGATAATCCCCTGGTGTATCGATATGTCCAAGTGATCACCACGACCACTGGCTAAGGCCTTCGCAGGGTCACCCTTTATCATGTGGCTCTTGCTGCGCCCCGAGCGAGCGTCTTCAGAGAACCATTTCTTCTGTCTGTGTCTTGAAGCAGAGACTTCTCGACATTGATATTAATCCTTTCCGTACTGTGTCTTGAAGCAGAGACTTCTTGACATTCATCACTCACAAGACCTTTGCAAGACCTTTGTAAGGTCTGCCATATCCCTTCGATGCGCTTGTCGCGTCTCGAACGTCTTTATGGATATGACCCCCTTCTGTACATGCGTATGCAGACGCCAAAACTTTATGCGGCTCTTGCAACCCCTCCGGCATCTTTGAAGAACCATTCCTTCTGTCCGTGCCTAGAAGGCGTTTCGTTACTATTACGCTATCACGATCAGCATGAGACCTTTGCAAGGTCTATCAATGCCCTCTTGAGCGCGCGCTTGCTGCGTCTCAATGAACACATGGACTTATGATACACATAAGTCCGCCGTTATCGTTGATGAAATGTATTATTACATGTATGAATTTTTTTGTAGGAATTGCACATATACCCCCCTTTATATCCCTCTCGCTAAATCGGACCTACCGTATTATACACTCACTGTACTTATGATCTTACTTATGATCTGTATTTCCCTACATTGTATAATTTAGTGTAATTGTAGATAATCAAATGAACATATGTATGTGAGTGGCGGGCCGCCGCCCGTCTCCATCAGAAACTTAGGGAAGGGGGAAGGGACATTCTGAATCAGTTAGGCGTTCGTTCTGTTTCAAGTACTCCTAACTCCATGTCCACTCAACATGCTCGTGAAGGACCAGTTAGCTTGTGTACCTTATCTGTGCAATTTATGAGTCCAAGATTAATTAATGATAAGTGATTAGACTGCCGAAGTTACACGCTACTTCCCGACTGCAAAAAATCTTAAGACTTTAAAATAACACTTTTTCGCAGCAGTCCAAACCATTGGATCGCGACACCTGCGATGGGGAGTTTTTTTCTTACCAGCTAGCTCCACTCGTCCTCCTCAACGCAGAAACTACACAAACAGGTTTATGCTGGGACTCGTGCATACAGCCTGAGGACTCAGCCTTTGGACTGCATTTGCGACAGGGAAAAACCTTGGAAACGCCTCGTTTTTTTGTTAGACCTAGGCTCATGGCTTATCACCTTCCCACTAAATTAGTCCCATCGCATTAATCACTCACTCTACCCAAGTATATTTTAACGACTCTGATCATCAAACGAAGAATATTCACTCCACATCTACTTATACCCAGCATGTTTGCGAAACTGCCAAGTACTATCCACGTAGACGCACGGATTTGCAAAAGAAGGCGTCTCTCGCGGCTGACCTCGGGCCCGCGCGTCAATATTCTCAGCCACCTACAAATTACACCTGTCAAAATTAGTATTTAGATAACCTCTTGATTGCAAAATTTCTCCTTTCACAGCAGTCCAGACTACTAGACACAAGAAAACAAGAAGAAAACAAAGAGATATTATTCAAAAAAAAAAACTTGAGATTATCTATATAACTGTGAGTCCTATTGAAAAAAAAAAATAATATGAAACGCTTTAGAAAGCAAGAACAAAAAAAAAGATCATTTCGCATTGTAAAGAGCTCTCCTCTACACACTCCTAGCTGTAGTTTATGCCGTATAGAATCAAGCCTATAGTCTCGGTCAACACACTCCCCTTCCTTCCCTTTCTTTCGCAATGCTTGCGAAATCGTAAAAGAATTAAGCAAGGAGCATCTTTCTAGGGTCTTCGAGGTATTCTTTGACTTTCACTGTAGGAAAAAAAGAGTCAGAACCATTTCGTATCACACCAAAAGTCGAACGAGTGAAGAGAGAACCAGAAAAACTCACCGAGGAAAGTAACAGCCTCCCTTCCATCCAATAACCGATGATCGTAAGTAAGGGCAACGACCATGATAGGACGAATGACGATCTGTCCGTCGACGACGACTGCTCGGTCTTTGATAGAGTGCATACCCAAAACGGCGGATTGAGGGAGGTTGATGATCGGCGTTCCGTATAGAGAGCCAAAGACGCCACCGTTGGAGCTAAAAAAGGAGGGGGAGCACATTCAGAACAAGGGGGGGTAGAGGAAGAAACTGAAAAACCAGACGTACATGGTGAACGTTCCACCGGCCATGTCCTCCAAACTCAATTTACCATCCCTAGCCTTCTTTCCAAGTGCCGCAATCCCCTTCTCAATCTCCACAAAGTTCATGCCTTCCGCGCTCCTCACGACAGGTGTGACCAAGCCCTTGGGTGTTGCCACAGCCACACTCAAATCGACATAGTCCCTGTAAACGATCTCATCTCCTTCGATAGAAGCATTAGCAGCTGGGATCTCCTTCAACGCGAGGCAACAAGCTTTAGCGAACGCGGACATGTATCCGAGTTTGACATCGTGTTCTTTGAGCACTGCGTCCTTGTAACGTTTACGCATGTCGATGAGCGAGGACATGTCGATCTCATTAAAGGTGGTAAGCGAGGCGGCGGCATTTTGAGATTCTTTGAGACGTTCGGCGATACGTAGACGCATGCGGTTCATTTTGACCTATATATATATATTCGGAAGGAGAGACACGCGTTAGCATGATCATTGATTTTCTTCGGGATGGAAAGGGAGGATGATCCGTAACTAGGAAAGATGATGAAGGTGTTGAAAGATGTTTCAAGTACGCACTCTAGTCTCGTTCCGGCTTCCAGCGGTTGGTGCAGGAGGTTTGGGTGATTCGGAAGGTTTTGAGTCCTTCTTGGGTGCGGAAGCTTCTTTCTTGGGTTCCTCCTTCTTGGGCTCCTCCTTCTTTGGCTCGGGTTTGGACTCGGGGGCTTTGGAGGGTTCAGAAGCTTTGGACTCGGACTTGGATTCCTCTTTGGATTCTGATTCCTTAGGAGGTTCGGATTCGGATTCGGATTCTATTGTAGACACACGCATGAGACACGGAAAATCCGGGAGACGTGGAAAACGAGGTGGAAGAAAGAGACGCACTTGCACCCGCTTCACCTGGTTCAATCACGAAGAGGTCCTGGCCGACCGTGACGTTGTCTTCTTCACTTGCCAAATGTTCTTTGATGACACCAGCAGTAGGAGCATTGACAGAGACGTCAATCTAGGTGAAGTGTCAGAAACAGGAAGGGTACAAGAGTTGATCAATATGGCGCGTGTGTTACCTTGTCGGTTTCGATAGTCGCAACCTCTTCGTCTACAGAAACGCTGTCGCCAACTTTCTTAACCCATGTCTTGAGGGTACCTTCGGTGATGGACTCGGCCATTTGAGGAACCTTGACAGTCTCCGCTACACATCGTTGAAAACGTTAAGAGATTCCGTCGAATATCGTTCTTTTTCTTGATTCTGGCTCACCCTGCAGAAGATTTGTCGAATGAAACTTGGCACGCTTTACATGTACACTAGCAGATTCCCTGAAAAGAAGGGGTCGTAATGTATAAGAGAACGGATACATCCGGGGAAAAAGTTGGAATTTCAAGTCGGGAATTTTTGCCTTACCATCCTCTCGACACGCTCAACGCAGTTTTGGAGTTGAGCAAGGCACGGCCTCGCGCGATGGCGATGATGCGTTTGGAAAGCATTTGGGAAGTGAGTGGAAGGGAGACGGACTGAATGGGAAACGAGAGAGAGCTTGGTCAAATAATGATATGCCAGCACCGCCGAACGTTTTTCCCCGATGTAATTTGTTTACGACTGTTGCTCCGTGCCAATGGTGCCTCGATTTCTTCCGCATACTTGCATTGGACAATATCCATCGCATGTTGGACAGACGCGCTCCCGGTCCTTGTCGAGTGTTTTTTATCAAAAGATGTATACAACACTCAAAGCTATTATTTTGGGCAGGTCTGGACCTGACTCGATCGGACACGAGCCAATGAGCGCACTGGAATTTCCTTATTCTGTCGGCAGCGGGACGTACTCATCCAGACTCTCAAGATACTCCTCAGGTCAAGAAACGCTTCAAATCCTTCAAAATGTTCAAGCAAACATTTTATACTTGAAATTTGAATTATTTTCCAGTCAACTGTCTTGTGTTTTTCTCGATATTGAATTCGATCGCAGTGGGCCTTCTCTTCTGTACCGTCCAAACATTGGCCAAACAGCTAGCGTCCAACATATATAAAGCGTCGTCTTCTCGTTCGCTCTTCTTCATCTTTCTCTTCCACTCCTTCATCCTACTCCAGTCTCTCACTGTACACTCACGCTCTTTCCTCAACATGAAATCTATCAAGACCCTCCCCGCCTTTCTCCTTCTAGTCTCTGGTGCCGTTGCCATTCCCATTTCGACGGTTGCTCCGACAGAGGTATGCTACTACGCGTCTTTAACCTTTGTTCCGTGTCCAACCTGCATATATGCGCGTTTTCTAGGACTGTGGTGCCTGTGTTGTTCACGGAATAACCAATAGTATCAGTCAAGCCATTGGCTTAGGTTCCTCGTCCAGTAGGTTTCTTACGATGTAGCTTGTGCGTCTGCACGCTGTATTCAACATCACTTTCATCAGACACCCCCAGTGGACCCCCCGCCGGTGGGCATATGTCCCAGCCAAGTGTTCCTGTTCCTGTGGCCGGCACTGTTGGCACGCTTCCTCCAGTTACTGGCGGTACCCTCAACCCACCAAACGCCCCCGTAAACCCTGCGAATGTTGTTGGCTCCGGACCCGGCCCCGTCGTTTCTCTTCCAGAGACTGCAAAACCTCAATCTCCTGTCAGCCCAGCCGGTGTTGGTTCTACCTCAAGCTCGACCCCCAATGTCTCTCTCGACGGCACCGTAAAGGCGAATACTCCTCAAGTCGCTGGCTCTGTCAATGCCTCCCCAGCTTCTACAGGTTCAGGTATGGGTCAACCAGTTGCAAGTGGGAACACCGTCCAGGCCGACGCTTCTGTCAATCTTCCACCTGGTTCTACCTCTGCAACTCCAGGCGCTGGTGGCAACACTATTCAGGCTGATGTTTCTGCCAATCTCCCGTCTGGCTCTGCTCCGGGCACCACTCAACCCGCTGCGGGTGACAAAACCGTTCAGGTTGACGCTTCTGTCAATCTTCCGCCTGGCTCTACCCCTGCTGTATCTGGCACCACTAAGCCCGTTGCAGGTGGCAACACTGTCCAGGCCGACGCTTCTGTCAATCTTCCACCTGGTTCTACCTCTGCAACTCCAGGCGCTGGTGGCAACACTGTTCAGGCTGACGTTTCTGCCAATCTCCCGTCTGGCTCTACTCCAGGCACCACTCAACCCGCTGCGGGTGACAAAACCGTTCAGGTTGACGCTTCTGTCAATCTTCCGCCTGGCTCTACCCCTGCTGCATCTGGCACCACTCAGCCCGTTGCAGGTGGCAATACTGTCCAGGCCGACGCTTCTGTCAATCTTCCATCTGGTTCTACCTCTGCAACTCCAGGCGCTGGTGGCAACACTGTTCAGGCTGACGTTTCTGCCAATCTCCCGTCTGGCTCTACTCCGGGCACCACTCAACCCGCTGCGGGTGACAAAACCGTTCAGGTTGACGCTTCTGTCAATCTTCCGCCTGGCTCTACCCCTGCCGCATCTGGCGCCACTCAGCCCGTTGCAGGTGGCAACACTGTCCAGGCCGACGCTTCTGTCAATCTTCCACCTGGTTCCACCTCTGCAACTCCAGGCGCCACTCAGCCCGTTGCAGGTGACAACACCGTCCAGGTTGGCGCTTCTGTCAATCTTCCGTCTGGTACTTCTTCTGGGACTACAGGCGCCGCTCAGCCTCTTGCAGACGTCAACGCTTCTGTCAATCTTCCGTCTGACTCTACCCCTGCTACCTCTGGCGCCACTCAGCCCGTTGCGGGTGGCAACGTTGTCCAGGTTGACGCTTCTACCAATCTTCCGTCTGGCCCTACTTCTGCAACTCCAGGCGCTGGTAGCAACACTATTCAGGCTGATGCTTCTGTCAATCTCCCGTCTGGCTCTACTCCGGGCGCCACTCAACCTGTTTCGGGTGACAAAACCGTCCAGGTTGACGCTTCTGTTAATCTTCCGCCTGGCTCCACTTCTGTAGCTCCGGGTACTAGTCAACCCGTTGCTGGTGGTGACATTGTCCAGGTCGACGGTTCTACCAATCTTATCCCTGGCTCTACTTCTGTCGTCGTTGGTCCTACAGGAAGTGGTATTGACTTGCCCAAGGGTGTTCTCAGTCAAAATGGACAATGTATTTGCAACTGATGAACTAGAAAGGATGTAGGATGTATGACTAATTACTTGTATATGGACCTTAGGGAACTGTACTGAAAACGACTAAAATACTTGTACTTTTTTTATATCTATGGGGTCGGACACTCAAGAAATAATCTTTTATTGGATGAACATGAATGTCTAAACTTGCGTAAACTCTGAAATGAGATAACTCCGAGGGAATGCGAGTAAAAACATCCATAGGACTTTGTAAGGACTTAAGTAGTAAGTACTCACTGCGCGAGTTACTGTACACTCTAGAAAGATCTGAATGACAAACCATTTCGGTGGGAACTGAGTTTTGAAAAGACAGGGATATCAAAGACCTCCGAATCACAAGTGATAATTCACCAAACCATCCGGTCCGAATTGGATATTCAATACCACTCCCTGGGTATCGCAAAAGGGCTACATGCGGACTTGAAGTCTACCAGATTCAGAACCTAAATATAAATCAATTCCGTGAGTTGGAGTCAGGCGGAAGTTCCCTCGGATGTCGTTTTCAGAAAAGGTACCCAACTCAAACGTCACTAAGTTTAGGTGTGGCAGGGTTCAAGTTTGATACGAAGGTAAGTTCCTGTCCTCGTGAATACCTATATGGATCGGCGAAATCCGTACATAAATTCAGGTATAGACTCCTTGACTCTTGACTGGCTGAAGGAAATAGATTTACTTCACACTTTGAGCGGTAAGGCTATATCCTGTACCCTTCTGACTATTTACTCGACGAAGGGATCATCGTCTCCGGGCGCCAGCCTTTGGTCGTGAACATCATATCGTTCATATGATGATTCAGAACGAGTCCTCAGATAGCTAGAGATGGGTATTTACCTGTGTACAATAGTTAATAACGATTACCCTATTGGCCACGGCTCTTCTCAACATGTGGGACATCGTTGATATCGATATGGCAAAAAAAGATATATTCTATACAACCTTCTGTCTGCATACGAAGAAAATATATGATACAGTAAGATAAGAACTCTTTGAATGTAAAGAACCATTTGCGCGATGTACATTTTAAACGAGATAGAGAACACTAGAAGACAGCAGCTAAAAGAACGAATTGTAGAATAGCAGAGCAACAAAAAAAAAAAGAAAGCCTTTTGAAAACGAGAACGAAAAGAGTGGTGGAAACAGGGACACAGAATACAAAAAGTACAATTAAACAAGCATACCACTGCAGAATCATCGAATCAGTACCTTTGCATGATTTCATACAACAACAAAAACAAGACTCACGCAATGGCAGCCGTCTGTAACGTCGCAAAATACCCACAAAGCAGTGCCGAAACCGTAACTTTCACAATGATCCCACTCCGGTTAGGAGCGAGCGCCAAAAGGACACCTTGTACGCTGAGCGAGCTCAGATTCGCGAATCCACACAAAGCATATGAAGTTATAGTGTAAGCTCTCGCAGATAAAGGCGTACTGCTCTCCATCAGAGCTTGAAGGTTCTGATACGCCAACAGTTCGTTGGCTACAAGTTTCGTGGCGAGGAGTTTTGCAACGGGGAGGATGTCGGCGTTGGGTACACCAAGAAGGAAGGGAAGGGGATAAAACACATATCCTAGGACGAGTTGGAGGGTTAGTTCATGGATTCCGAAGCCTCGTCCGATCCAGGTCAAGAGACCGTTAATGCTAAGAATGGAAAGCACCACAAATTAATTGGAGATGAGAGAAAAATATAAGCGTCCACAACGTACAGGGAAAGAAGGGATAGATAAACCAAGGTATTAGCCCTAATGGGAAAAAGGGATGAGTGGACCATATCGTAGTTTGGACAAGGACACGCACACTATCTGGCCAACAATGAAGAGACCGAAGGTTGCGCCTTTGAGGAATGCATGGAAAATGTTCACCTAAAATTCTTTTAGAACGGTCACTTTAGAGACAATTAGCTCAGAAACGTACAGGTGCCTTTGCAGGATCTTCCGGTCCACGATCGAGTACTACCGCACCGCGCGTAACAGGTTCGTCGGTCTCGGGGCAACGCATTTTGCTGATGGCGATTGCAGCGGGGATACTCATGACGGAAGAAGTGATCAGGTTTTGCGCCGGTACGCCAAGGGAGGTGTAGACGGGGATGAAGGATCCCGAAACCGTAGAGTATCCTGATGTCAGGACTTGATCTACATGAAACGAGAACAGACCAGGTACATGAGGTTAAGAACAATACTCGAACCAACTAAACATACGAATTTCAGATTTGGTCATTGCTGAATCCCATGTCAGCTTCAACCCGACTTTGATCGAGATGTCATAGTACGTACTGCTCATGTAGGGTTTGACCAGACATGCCGATTCACCCTGTCCTACAACGGGTGAAGCAGTAGCTACGATTGCTTCTGCACCAGATATGTTCATAATCTTGTAGAAGAACCAAGCCCTGGAAATGAGTGGTCAAGACACCTGATCGGGGCAGAATGGGACCGACACGCCTACAATTTCTTTAGTACCCACTGCATGACACCTAGGTAATATAGGACTTCAACAACACCCAAAAATAAAAGTACAGAAGCTGCCTGAAAAATCTGTTAGACGCCGGAAGCGCTAGAGCAACTAAAAATGCCACTGACCACGTTGACAATAAACCAGTGCTTATCCACTGTGTCCTGGTCAAACAGGAAGACTTGTCCAGCCGCCGTGGACGAAAAGAAATCGATGACGGCTGTGATGATAAAGTGAAAAATGTCAAAACCAGCCTTGGTTTTGAAAACAAAAAGAGCTATGAGCTGTTGTAGGAATAGCCCTACAATGACTGTCGGCCTACAAAAAAAAAATTAACAGAAAGATCCCAGGGGTTTCTTATACCACTTATACCATGGAATTTGCGAACGATTTTGGGATGTCGCCCAAAACCCAGCCTGGAACACGAATACACCGAGTATGGATTTTGCGCGTTGACCATATATCTAGTTGACAGAATTTTGATATTCCAACGATGCAATGTTACGGCCAGAATATACTCACTTCAGCGGAGTCGACTTCGAAGCCGAAGACGGAACCAGCAATTATTCCCAGTAATGCCAGCCAACCAATGGCGAGCCGAACTTTACGTGGTAATCGATAAAAGGGTCGTTCAACGCAAGTACGCCAACTTCGCCCAATAAATACGATGGCTCTTCCAGTGGGGATGTATTGAAAGGCTATTAAACTGAGCAAGGACACTAGGTTACCTTGGTAAAGTCAAGCTAGCAGAAAAATAGCTTACAGTATGATAAACCATGCGATAACGGTTTGTGCTACCCTAAAATCTCGGAGTCAGTCGCGTCAGGCTGTCTACATAGACGGAAACCCTTCACCATCCATATCCCGGGGGCCTCAGCACTAGAAGACTGATCCACCAACCGAGAGTCAAAGCAGCAAAAAGGAAAAGGATCTGCGGTCGACCGCACAAATACGACGTTATCGAACGCGGCCGAGGTGCGGTCTTTTCCGGATCTGGTTCCTCGACAGCCGTTTCCGAGATTATGACAGCACGGTCATCCCAAAAACTCTGCTGAGATCCTACCTGAGGATACTTTGAAAGGAGCGACGGTTTTTCAGTTTGAGAGGGTATCATGGGTGGGCAAGGACAGGTTGGGTTGATTAATTTATGCATGAAGATTCATTGGGCCGCTGTGCATTGTGGGAAGCCAAGGGAATTCAACGCCAAACGACGTATCTTTAATTAACCCCATTTGGTCGACAGATCCGCGTTTCATTCTCAAATCCATTTGCCACCTCCTTTCCTTAGTACTATGTATCACATTCGTGTGCACTATATATCTACATTTCCTTTGCTTGTACACATTCGGGGCGAAGGAGTATTATATGAAAAACCAACCAGACTCATATCATAATCACAGAATTGTATGCAATAACCCAACTACGGATGCTCCCAGACAACGCCCCTGAACACAATTAGCACTGAAATATATTCTGCACATCTCACAACTGAGTAGAGAAGTGCATTGATGGTCAGGTCCTCAGACATAATTGCAACCAAAGAAAATGAAAACTCACACGGAACAAGAAAGAAAGCTGATTGATCATAAAGGTTCGGTCAAAACTTCGGAGTAACAAAGACCCGGTAAGAGACTTACATCTTCTGGAGTTAATCGACCCATGGCCTGCAGATAGTCGGCAATGAGTATAGTATTACACCATTACCACGTAGAAGACATACCGAGTCATCTGGAGACAGAGTGGCGTCAACCATGGCAGACTTCTTGTCTTGGAGCTGCGACATAAATCTTTAAGAATCGATCTTTTGGCTTGCGGATCAGCAATTTACCTGAACTATCCGACTTTCAATACTGTCTTCGACTACCAATTTGATTGCCTGGACGGGACGATGTTGGCCTAGACGATGGATACGATCCATTGCCTCTGCCACGGGACGTCAGATGGAAACGAACAGGAAATAAGTCGCAGTAATTTTACGTACGAAACTCAACCTATTGAACCAAGTCAGTCTCACGCACAGGACAGAGTGACAACGAGAATACTCACTGCAGGGTTCCACCAAGGGTCCATAAGAAACACCCGAGAGGCCTCTGTCAAGTTCAAAGCGACGCCACCAGCTTTCAGACTGACAAGGAAAACTGTTACTTCAACGTTATTCACTACAGGACGGTCAGCAGTGTAGAAAAACAGCATGACGAAGAGCACTCACTGAAATGCTTGATCGTCGCGTCTCTTGCTTGAGGACTCATGGTTCCCTCAAGTCGGCAGATCTAAAGACAACCATAAGCATCTTCACGCACTGAAAAGGGATGATACTCACAGTAAAACCAGCTTTCTGCAATCGATACGCGATCAAATCCAAGAAATTAACGAATTGACTAAAAACAATGCTTTTGGTCGTAGCGTCTTTGCTCCGAAGATTGCTGAGTTCCTCAATGAGGGCCTCAATCTTCGTAGAAGATCTCCACTTGTCCAGATCGAGACGACCTAGGATACCTTGGCGTGCTTTGGAAACGTTCTCATCTAAATCTAACGCTGGCGCCTCTAGATCAATAGTCACCGGAATATGACACACGGGACATGCAGGCTATATTGGTAGATGCCTAAATGAGTGGAAATATGGATAAATGGCAAAATGATACCAACGTTTTTTTCGATAGCAGTATTCAAATATTGCTTGATGCATTCTCGGTCAAAAATGTGACGACATTTCGACTGGATTGCGTCTTCTGCAATGTCGTTGCAAAGCCTACAAACTGTCGCTTCACCACCATCATCAGTCAAAAACTTATTCTTGTTGGTTTTGCTTCGGAGGACAAGGTCAGGATGACAAGCCATTTGTCTCATACGCGTAAGCCTGGAGAAGGAAATCAGTAAGACGATGGAAGCAGGTCAAAAAGATCCATACAAGCTGAAAATGTTTGAGTAGTCTGCAGATGAAGCGTCAGTGGAAAACTCGTAGAGCAAAGAAAAGACTCACTGTTCAAAACAGTGCCATGGTCAAGATAGGTATTGAACTGTCGTTTAGCATCTGTGAACAGAGAAAGGTACAGTTCCTTCTCTTCTGGACTAAGATAATCCTTGCGAACAATAACGGTTCTAGGTGGTAGCCCAAGATCGTCCGCTCGTTGGAGCTGCGCACACCAAGTATCTCAGTAATTGGCCCGTTCCCAACCTGATCAGAACTCACCTTGGTACGACGCAGCATCATTCTGTCCAAAAGGATTTTAAGCTTTTTGAACGCAATCTTGCCAGGGCCTATCATTCCATGTTTCTGGATAGGCGTCAAGATCTCATTGTTCCAAAGGCAAGTCTAACGACCGCGCGCTAGTTTCAGCTAAAAGAATGGACACACGACGGGTAGAGACTGACGTGATGCATGGGACTGTGACCACAGTCTTGTTTCCGTGAAACGAAAGTCAGGATAAGTCGAAGAAAACAGTCGTTAACGCCTCTCACCATCGCAGGTACGTTTATCACTGAACTTCCAATGCAAAGACTTGCAGTCGCAGTTCTTACCTGCAAAGACAAGGTATGTCAGCACGACGTTAGTTCAAGAAAAAAAGAGAGAGAAAAGGGAACGAGTTATGACATACAGAAATAGTACGAGAAGGGATCGCCGCCCAAAAATCTCACGAGGGAGTACAACTCTCCAACGCGGTTTTGCAGCGGCGTTCCAGACAGACACCAGCGATAGTTGCCAGACAACTCGAAGACAGCTTTGGCAGTATTCGTAGACCGCTCCTTGATGTTATGGGCCTCGTCGAGCTATGGTACAATACACATTACATCCGAGGCACCATGAACGGCCGAATATTACACGTACAATAATTCGATGCCACTGTATCTGATGTACAGGAGATTTCTCTTTGATGATCTTACCGCTGCGTTTAAAGCCCCTTTCTTGCTTTCGGAAGGAACTACATAGACTTTTGAGTGATCATGAGAGACAATGTGACAGTGTTCAAGTCTGACCTCTCAAGCACAGCATAGGTGGTTAGTACCTATAAAAAATGAGAATACAACCAAAAATAGCCAAAGTTGCGACGTACGACGTCGTGCTTTCCAAGCTCCTTAGCGTTTGACTCTCGGCTATTTCCATGCCATACACAGACTCGCATTCCATCAGTATGAGTTTCAATCTCGCTCTTCCATTGCATAATAGCGACAGTTGGTCTGGTGAGACCGTGAGCACGCTTGAGACTGATATGTTTGGCTGACTTACGCAACGACAAGAGTAGGTGTCTCGTTATCGGAGACAAGGAGCGAGATAATCTGGATAGTTTTGCCCATTCTGGAATGAAAACAATTGAGCAGAGCGAACGATGCGATTGAAGTACATTAATCACCCCATTTCATCCTATAAACCGAGCGTGCGTTGAATGATAGATGCAGAGTAGGAAGTTGTTTCACTTACAGCAAGCATACCACCCTTCCAAACCCCCTGCTCTTGTTTCTTCATCCAGTACAAACTCTCCAGCTGGAAGGGAAGTAATGTCAACTTGATGTTCTTCGGTTGCTCGGCCTTTACAGGAGTGATCACTGCGATGTTGGCCTCTAAATCCCCCCAGACGTCACGAAGCTCAGGGTGATGCTTGTGAAGACTCAAAGTTGTCCTCTCAGCCTAGAAAAACGCATCAACTCAAAGTTCAGAATAATGAGGAAGAGTGGTACGTGTGTCAGTCTACGACCAAGTTTTCGCATCAGTTGAAGTTGTTCATTCTTGATCTGCCTTTTTGCTGCGTTTGCTTTCTGACGCTCTAAGCGCCGAGCCCTGCGCATTTCTGCAATACTCATGGACTTGACAGGTTTGTTTGCCTTCTTCTTGGGCTTTGCTTTGCCCTTGCCTTTTGATAAAGGTACGTCGTCTTCGGAATCTGACTCCAGAACAGAAAATTCATCGAAGTTGGTCACGGCAGAATCATCGACAACTTGAGGCCCTCCTTGTGCCAAACGTCGTTCTGCAGCTTCAGCACGACGAATGACATCAGGATTAGCACGGTTTCTTGGATTTTCGGACGATGGACCGGCACCGTTGCTTTGATGACGCGTTTCGAGCGACGCCTGAATTGCAGCATCCATCATAGCCGCTTCGTCTTCTGAATTATCCTCAAAATCTTCGACCAGAGATCTGCGGGTCGCAATGCGAAGTGAAAACTCGTCCTCCGAGCTGTTACCTTCATCCTGGTATCTTTCCGCTCCATCTTCCTCCTCCGAAGCAACGAATTCAGAGCCACTGTCATCCGAATCAAGATCTTCGACTTCATCGTATTCGAGTCCAGACTGGGAAACATATTCATCTTCGCTGACTGGTTCAGTAACCTTATTCTTCTTGTTAACTGCGGGAGTCTTCTTGCACTTCAGAGTAGGCGCTCGGGAATGGACAACAAACGCGTACCTTTCCTCTTTCATTGTTGGACTCCTTTTTAATTGAAGGTGAAATCTCCACGTACGGCTTGTTTGCGCCAGCTCGACGTTTTGGTGCAGGCTTCACATCTTCTTCGTCCTCACTCGCAGTTAAGGCACGCTTTTTGCCACGAGTAGGTCTTCCCGAGGTCTTCTCAACAACCGATGCAGGGGTAGTATCCCTTGTTGCGACTGTTGACGCTCTTGTACTGCTGAAAGCTGGGGACTGATTGGACGACGCGGTCGTGACTGTCGGCGAAGGAGAGATTAGATTTCTCGTGGAACGACGAGTGCGGGGCGCCATGATGGTGACTTGGAAGAAACACAAGGGTCAAATTTTCTTTGTTCGCGCTAACACCACGCCATTGGCGTGGTAATTGTTTTATATCAGGTGTGACAGCTGAGTCAACAAATCACGTGACCGTGTTATGTCGCGGTTCCGCTGTCACGATGACGTTAGTCTTTCCTCCCGACAACCCTCCCGATTTCAAAATTTTGAAGTACCTCACCAAAGGGGACTCATTTTCCACTATCAAATCCTATTTTGGCTGGACTTTCAGATTGCTGCATCATCATGATCATAAATGCATTTTCCATCACTACCTTAGTAGTACCTATCCATATCCTCATTCCCCTGATGACAATCTACTAGGTATGGCATACCAAGTTATCACAAGTCCTCATGATTTACAGACCCCTTTATGAAATTTCATCATCACAACCCAGAACATTCTCATCGCAAGGTTTCATTGCCAAGATTATAATGTCAAAAGCTCTCTTTTCCACTAGTTTTTAGACTGCCTCTGACTGCCTTCGTCGTCAGGTGTTAACAAGCGTCATTTTTCCACTCGAATGTGTCAGAGGACCCGAGCTCAGAAATCAGAATCCTTGATACTCGGCACGCCCGCAAAGAAAAAACCCCAAGGAGCACAAGATTAGTTGGGACGTAAGTATTTGAAAAGGTAGTCAAAACAAATTTAGTATCGTTTAGCTTTTTGATTTCCGCTTTTCACCTTCCTCGATAGTCCGCTCGTCCGGACGACTGATTGAATCGAAATTTGCTTTCTCCACTTTGCTAGACTGGAACTCTGGAACGGGTCCTGTCATATAAACGGCATGTTACATCGTGGTATCGATACGTATGGTATATATATAGATCCACTGTTCAGGTATAAACTTACCGATGAAAGCGCAGGTCACTTACCCCCCTTGAACCTATCTGTAATTGTACCCCGGTCAAATCCTCACCTTGTTCGTTCGTTTCCCGTCTCCCAAAATGGCTGTTACCGCCCCAACTGCTAGTCAGATCCGCAGTGAGTAATGCATCTTCAGCTGTAACCCGCGCCTCGTACTAAGAAATAATTACACCTCCAGTCGTATCGTTCGTATGCATGCCCATTGCGATTCTAGCAACATGGCTCCGCCTCTACCTACGTGCGAAGAGGAGGAAATTGTGGTGGGATGACTTTTTCGCTTTCATTTCAATGATTGGAATATGTTTTCTATGGACGGGTATAATCATTTTCACGTCCTCTCCTGGTCAGTACCCTATATGACCCCGATTGTTCATTTCGTTGACCGACGCCGGTTCTAGACTCTCACCCTCGCCGAGTCAAAATTTTTGGGTACTATTGTGTCGACAATGGGTTTTATGCCACAATCTGGCCCGCCCGACTGTCCATCTTGCTCACTGTAATCCGTCTGGCTATCGGACGTTTTCGTTTACTATTGAGATACACGGTTGTAGCGTTCCTCATCACATGGGCTATTCTCGACGCTCAGGTGTGGTGGACTTGCGAAAACCAGCCTGGATGGAAAGATCGCGAGATTGTACAATGCATGCTTGGCAAAGATGTGGCCATCGCCCAACTCATCAGCAAGTCACCTCATATCTTCTGCAAGAATGGTTTACTGATTCTATTTTCTTCTGCAGCTGACTGCCTTGCTGATTTAATCCTGATTATCGCCCCTATCTACCTCTTGTCGACTTTAACCACTATGAGAGCATTGAGGATTCGACTCATGATCGTCTTTTCCTCCACCATTTTCACCACCATCTTCAGTCTTGTCCACGCATATGCCATCTTGAAAGATCTCGGTTACATGGAGTTCATGTTTGCGGTGGTGGAGGTGAGAAGAGCCTTTTCTGATCATTTCTACTCTACTGAACCGATAATCCTGGTACCTAGATGGTCGTCAGTTTAATAGTCGTCAACCTTTCCGTCATTTCCAGTTGGATCTTTGGACTTACAGATGAAGATTCGCATTCTGGACCGTCGGCGTACCAGAACACATTCCTCAGAGGAGAACGCAGTGGCCCTTTGAAGAATCACGAGCTGACAACCATTGGTCTATCCACATTCAGTCCCGCACATATCCAAATTACAACCGAGGTGGATACCGGTAAAGATGGAGTTGATGGTCGTACAGGCCATACCATCCAATTTCTATCCCACTCATCTGAGCAACTTGATGAGAGAAGCGTCGAAAAAAAATATGCATACTAGTTTCTGGATGGGGTAGAGGAACCTTACGACGAAAAAAGGATCCATGCGTACGGTGTATATGTAGGATTTGTCAATGACAGTACTAGTGCATACTCGATCCGAGAAAAAATGAGGGATTGAAAAATGTACTTGTGCTCAGTACAAACTTCAAAGAGTAGCACTTCGATTCTCGAACACACCGGCCTCGCAAGTAAATCTGCGGCGTCATCAATTCCCCGGATTTACACGCTCCCCGAGAACTGTACATAATGATTGCCGAAATCATATAACCAGAGTGAACATTTCCCACATCCACCACAATCGCATCCGCTCGCCATGCACCTTATACTCGAGCTGTCAGACGATGTGCTCGTATATTTTTTCTCGTTTATGTCGATACCCGAAATCCTTTGCATAAGGAAAGTGAGTCGCCTCTGTTGCCATGCGAACTAATTTCTCAAAGTAGCATCACTATTCCCGATGGATGCCATGATGGCGTGGTCCTAGACATGTAGAAGGTTGAACGATTTATCGAGATTGTCTATAGTCTGGATTGGCGCTTGCCAATCTCAAGTAATTTCGAAAGGCTATCCATTCCCGAGATGCTCTCTACAAGACTTGACGCAGCGAGAACTGGAAAGACTTGCGCGACGCGCGTTCCATCTCGCTCAGCGATGGCTGCAACCTGGTGGTGCACTTTGTCCTTGCAAAGAAACAAAATTCGTGGTTTCTCCTAGTGCGCCGGTCTCCGACATACGATTTATCGAAGGGTTCGAGGAGAAATTCCTGCTGACTGTGTCAAAAGGAATTTGGTCTGTCATCACGATCTGGGATATATCTCCTGCTTTAGACGAGGTCGTGATAGACAACACACCTTCGGATAGATCACCCAGGAAATGTTGCGAATGGTCACCTAAAGGAGGGCTATTTACGGGCTTGACGCTCAACTCGGATCTTCACTCTGATGCAAAACTGGCTGTTTCGATTGCGATGGAAAGGTGCGTTCCTTACCAGATCTCTCAGTGACCTCTCTAATATCCATCGTTTATGATAGCGGTCATCAAATCCAACTTATGGATATTTCATTCGATGGTCAACTATTGCCAATCTGCTCGGTTGATATCGCAATGAAACCTAAGACCCTTGAAGGCGATCTTCTAGCCATGAGTGACGATTTTGCGCAAACGACAATCTATAACTGGAAGACGGGTGATTATGCTGTATTAAAACACTTGCAAGATCAGGAGGGAGTGTGGAAGGTGTGTCTTTGTCTGTTTTCCAACTCAGCAACATGCTAAGTTTGGCGTAACCCACCTCCTCAAGAAGCAAGATCACTGCATTCAAGTAGTTTTTGCGCATGACAGCATTCTTGTCGTTCGAGCCCGTTCAATTCACCTTTTTCAGCAGCCTGTCCTCAAACCTGCTAAAGATGATGCAGTAATCTATCTTCCGATTGCTCGTCACTCCTTCGGTTGGATTGACGGAGTCTCCGTCGTTCCGCCATCAAGCATTCGTCCCGAAGTCAGGGCTGTATCTTATTCTGTAAACGACTGCAGTTTTCAGAGTATTTCTCGCCCGGACGAAGACGATCTGTCTTTGACGATACGAGATTCTAGTCCTCTATCTGAATCCGACAAATTACCTCCTCCCCTCACCATTCTGGTCAGATCAGAAAGTGACGACCCGTGGACTTCTGATGAGCATAGTCTTGACTTGTATACGCTTATGCCTAGTTTAGATCTGAGCAATTGTCCGTCCGATGAAGGAAATAGCTCAAATTCCAATTCCAACCCTGCACAAGTGACTCTTGAGAACTCTTCAGTTACGGCTGATACCCAGATCCCTGCACTTGCTGACGTCCCGCTTGACGCCACTCCGGCACCTTATCACTTCCCTCCTCTTCTCACTGCCCGTATATCCTCTATCCGTGGTACCCTTCGTTGTACCGATGTCGTTCTTGGTCCTTGTCGCACCGCCGTCTGGATACGTCCCCACGATAGGTCGTTGAGTGGGTTGATGGGTGGTCTCCAGAACGGAGAACAGTACGAGTTACCAAGCTATTTATTCGAGCAAACAGAGCGGTCCCAAGAAGGATTGGTGTGTGCAGTGTTTCCGGGACCTTTGTGCGCAAAATATGTGCATCCAAATCCTCAGGAAGTTTCTAGTCGACAGTCAGGACTATCCACGGCACAGGGGGCTTTTAATCGTGCCGTAGATCCCGGGAAGAAAGAAGGAGACGTACGGATGATGTGGATGAATGAACTGAACAACTGGACGACGCTGGATTACTACGAGGCAATGGGCAGAATTGCTTTGGGATCTGGGGATGGATATGTGACGTTGTTGGAGCTGTAGGGAACGTAGTCATACAGGCATTAACATATGTATTCATGGAATGAAATCAACTAAGTAGGAGGACATTGCGACGAATCCCCAATGTTGTTTTTTTATCTTCATTGTTGAGGGTTTGGTGATATCGATTGGGCGCCGAACTGCGCGAACGAAATCCTTCCATCAACGTTCATCTCTCTTTTCTCCGTCGATCGATAAATCAAACTCTCGGGACCGTGACACTGAAATTGATTTTTACATAAAGCAGTAATTCTTTCACCCTGACTTTCATGTTTCCAAACAATTTCCAAACTTGACATTCGGTAATGGTAAATGGCTTTCTACATCTTTAACTTTTCGACATAAATCCTTCTCGCGTCGTGATAAGGAGATTTTTTCCGGTCACATCAACAGAACTTTTCTAATTTGGTGGTTCTCTCACCATTCTCATTCCAATGCCGTGATGACTGCTTAACAAGCCACTGTCTCCAACAATTCTTTAAATGTTGGTTGAAAGTCCTCGTCGCTGACTGATCAACTTCAACATGATGGTAAGTACAGAGGCATCTCGGAATGAGTGTACAATTAACGCGTTTATTTCCAGTCTTCCTCGTCCAGATCTCTGAAAAGACTGGCGTCCGAAACCGATTCCTCAAGCTCCTTTAATTCAACATCATCTCCCCCATCCAAGGTTCCTCGTCTTGATGAAAGCCGTGGAGAAAGTCCCATTTTCCTCGTATGTCTGCGTTGTTTTTACGTCGGACAACACCATAACCCTCGTCAACAATCCCTTGACCTCTTCAGGCCCACGATGACACTATCGCAGACCTTTTTTGTGGCCAAAAGATACCTTTCTGTATACAGTGGGAAGTGGCGCGACGGGGCGGTGCTAGGTTTAATTACGATAAATTTCGAGAAGACCTACATCGTTATACTGGCATGACCAACGTCCAAGCTTATGAAGGTTTTCTTCGAAATCATTCAGAGGGAAAATCATCCAATATCTCCGAGAGAGAGTACGCCGCCACTGTGAGTACGTTTCTGCTGTTGTAGATCATGTTCTTAATCCCGTTCCATAGTCACCTTGGAGTGAACTAGATATGGAGGAAAAAGCACTTCTTCAAGATCCTGAGTTCGGATGTATCGGTAACAACCCACGTTTTCCAGGTTGGTACGGTGGTAAAGTCGATCTTCGTGGAACATTGGAGAAAGATTTCTCGATCAAGCTGGAACGATGTTCTCTCGGCCCGTCTTGCAAGCTCAAGCGGCGCTTTGGGAGTACGAGCTTTTTACGCGTCAAAATCCCGTCTGATCTACTCTATCGTCCTCAGCGAGACTTGGTGAAGTTCTTCAAACGCCCGCTGATTTTTTGGAACTCGGTGTTCCGGGCGTATTACCATAAAGACGATTGTGTTTTTCTATACAAAACCAACGAAACTTTTGGTCGAGGTAGTTTTGGAAAGAAGAACAAGGGCTCGCTCTCTTTATATGACTTCATACAATGGATGAATCCGCTCGAATACAACCAAAAACAAGTACCATTCCCATTACTGTTCGAAAACCCCACCACTGATTACTCTCTAGAAACTTTGTAAATGGACATCCAGGATGGCTCTGGGATTATCAAGCTCCGTCCCAGGACCTCGTCTTGTCCAAAAAGATATCACGACAATCCCAGACATCCGTTAGTGATGATAGCGATATGGAATCAAATTTCTTTGTCAACTAATATAACATTTTTCAGTCTCTAAAGAAGGATCCAATATGACTGATGGCTGTGGTCTCTCCTCTCTTGCACTGAACAAAGTTATAAGGGATCAAACCGGCCGCCAAGAAATGCCAACGGTGATCCAGTGTCGCGTGTACGGCGGAAAGGTGAGATCTGTCCTTTTCCCTTCTCCTTCTTATGCTTACACGTGAAATGATGTGCAGGGGCTTCTGAGTCTGGATAGGGAGTGGGAGAGCGATACTCCGAGCATTCACCTCCGAAACCCATCACAAATCAAGATCCTCTATTCACCCGAAGTCGCAGTTGATTTGTCGCACCTCACAATCGACATCCTGCGTTTCAATACCGTGAAGACGCCCGGTCGACTATCAGCAGAAGTCATTGTCAATCTCGCTCACAATGGCGTTCCGGCTGAGGTTTTCCTGGACTTATGCCGAGACGCACTCAAGGAAGTGGTGGAAGGACTGACGACATGGCAAGGCGAAGACGCAATGTTTCATTTATGGAAAAACGTCGAACAGGCAGAGCACGTCATTATATCTCGGCTCTCTCGAGAATCTGTGACCAATGGTCGGTTGAAGGGATTTGACAATCCAAGGGACAATGACCCAACTGAAAACGAAAACGATAACTTCAATGAGATCCACGAACAACGTTCAACGGCATGGTGGCCAGACTTGATTTCGGGATGTCCGTCATCGATGTCTGAGACTGCAATGGCTTTGCTCGATTCTGGCTTTCAGCCTTCATCTTGTGCGTACCTCATGGATAAATTGCAAAATATCACGAAGTCCGCAATCAAAAATCTGGTCAACAAATCTCATTATGATATTCCTCAAAGCGCTACTGCTCTCGTTATTCCAGGTGCCTACTCTGGTTTTTATGTCTGGTCTTCTTTCTGAATGTACCACGCAGATCCATATGGCGAGCTTGGACCCAACGAGATTCACTTTAGGACCTCCAGAAGAGAGTTGATGACTCAGGACGGTTACTTGTCCGACACCGTGACTGGGGAAGTACTGGCAAGTATTAACACTCTGTTAAACTGATTTACGAAAGTGAATATTATGCGATAGATCACTCGTCACCCCTGCAAAGTTCCCAGCGATGTCCGCAAAGTAGGCCTCTTCGGTTTTCAAAGCAGATTTTGGCCTTGCCCAGCTCACTCTCCTAACACAGGTCAAAGCAGTCCAGAATCTGAGGCTCAGTGGTTTAGTAGATGTGATCGTCTGCTCTGTCAAGGGCTCACGCCGTCTCCTCGACTACTTAGGAACAGGTGAACTACTGTTCTATGATTCTCGCTTCTTTGCTCACGGTACATAGGTGACTATGATGGAGACCGAGTGCTTGTTATATGGGATACAAGGATTACCCTGCCATTTTTCATTGATCCGGAAAAGGTTAAAAAGTTTTCTTCGCCACCTCAAGGACTGCACTACTGTTTTAAGATCGACGAACGGCCAGTATCTGCTTGCCTTCAACATTTCCGGTATTTCGATCGCATCAGTATTCTGCAAGATTATTTGCTAGCTTCGTTGAAGAACCCTGGAGTTCTCGGTGAACTGTCTGGTTACCACGAGAAATCCATCTACGTGGATGGTTACGATAGCCCGAAGGCGCACAAACTCGCATATATGTCTGTCCGTCTCATACTTGTCATGGACTCTCTTCTGACTGGCTGTTTCAGAGTCACCACCGTCCTTGATAGTGCCAAAAGTGGCCATAAAATTGAACAAAAAACTCTGAAAGACTACCGGGACCGTTATAAGTCCATCGGCAAGTTAGCATGGAAGGAAGCAGGATTTATGACTCCTAAGCCCAAGTTTGCCTCACAAGACAATGCCTTGCAATGGCGTCCTCAACGCCCCGAAAAGCTCGGTCCTTTCATCATGGATACATTGCGTTGCACGGCCGAGCAAGAAGGTAGAAAATGGCTAGACAAGGTCGAAGAGATTTCTGGATTAAAGGGTAGAATAAAGCCTGATGAAGATCTATTGCGACCCTACAAGCATGCACTGAAGACAGCTACCGACCGCAGTAACGATGCTTTTCTTTCTGATCTCAAACTAATAACCGATCACGTCTCCACTATACATGGCAAGTATGAGCGATCACTCGGTTCTGCCGAAGGGTTCACTAGCCAGCATATAGTTGTCAGGCAGGATACTTTGCGGGGCATTTCCAAGGAGTTCAACTCGCTCCCGAAGCCTGATGCCCTCCAGACTATTCAGGACGAAGCGACAATCGCGCGTTTACGTGCGTCGTACGCCTACTATTTCGATGCGTTTATGCGAAAATCTCCTGGAAACTGGACGAGATTTCCCTGGGACGTGGCGTTAAGGGAGTTGTGTGAGATTAAGGCTCGTGCTCTTGGACCATGGCACGCTTCCACACAATCGTTCTACGAACGCTTCAAACTTGTGAAGAAGTGGTGACACGCTTATGGGATGCATCGATACTTCAATGCTGTCTTTTTTGTCCTTGCTGTCGATGAGTTTTTTCGTGCTGCTCTGATCATATTTTGCAATCTTTCGAATTTACCTATACTGCATACTTTATCTGCGTTTTCAAATTTGTGACTACGAAGCTTAGGGTACTAAGCCTGACATTGTACACTCCAATGGTACGTACTACTCGATACCTACTGCATACTATACTACAAGTGTATTACCACCTAAACCTCTGACTCGATGAGGGGCTGGTCACTTCATAGCAATTGTTAAATACCAGCGTTTTGAGCGATGCCTTAGGTTCCACACAGTCCTTACTACACACCAAGTGCAACTCATACATGCATGTAGATCAAGACAAGTTATGTTCATGAATAAGTACACTTTAACTAGCTATAGTAGGTTTTCAAACGACGAGACAGACAGTAGGTCCTAGGGAGGGAAAGGGAAAGTGAAAAAGGAGAGAGCACTATACAGCGAACGTAATATGTACGTTTAGGTAGGCAAACAGATATATGGCACGTAGGTAGGTAGATAAGTGAATAGTACTGATAGGGCAGACAGGTAGATACTTCGGAACAGTAAGCAGTAGATGTATGGATCCCAGTAGAGAAAAAAGAGTGTATACATATGTGTCTGTACGTAGAGGTGTGTATTTTAATCCGCAAGCACAAAAAATTCATCATGGCATCGAACACAGAAAAAAAAAAGAGACATTGAGTAGTCCGAAGAAAAAGAACATACACCTAACACGTTAAAGCTAGGGGGAAGTGACTAGAGCATACAATTGTTTTTTTTTCACCCTCGCTCTGCGATAAGCGAACATCCAAAGGAGAAGAGAAATGTTCCGTAAGAGCCAAGAAGAGAAGGGAAGAGAGGAAGAGAAGTAGATATCGAGAAGGGAAGAGACTTGTTCTAGTCTTCCTAAACGCGCTCCGCGGCGTTCGCCACAACATCTCACGAAAAATAAAAATCCAGGGATTCCAAGGTGCGGTCTATACACGATGTGAAAAGTTGAAAGAGAAGAGAATAATAACGAATATTTGATTGCTTGTGATGAAAAAGTATTGTAACTTGAAGTATTTGACAAGAACACTGTGAGTGATTCGATTGACATTGTGAAATAGAAATAGTGTGTGATTGTGTGTGTGGTATCTGGTATCATCGATGCAGTTGCGACAATAGTGACCGAGAGAGAAAAAGGGAGTAATAGCATAGGCGAGATAGGTAGGATAGGATAGGTTGCGCAGAAAGAGACGA
This sequence comes from Dendrothele bispora CBS 962.96, assembly GCA_004369135.1. NCBI lineage: Eukaryota > Fungi > Basidiomycota > Agaricomycetes > Agaricales > Dendrothele > Dendrothele bispora. The sequence continues at coordinate 87,293 of ML179351.1, forward strand.
GGACGTGGACGTGTCGTGATTTAGATGAGCAGATGTGATGAGCAGATGTAGAGATGGAGGTGACGCATCGAGAACGAGAGAAGAGATCCAGCAATCGAGAAGAGAATGGCATAAAACGGTCTTTTTCCTTTTTTTCCCCCGGGTTTTTTTAGAGATAAAGTTGAAGAATAGCTGGTGTCAAGGACTGGTAGCCATCCTATCATCTCCATGATTCCCGTTCACCATCCTCCCATTGATTATCGTTCTTGCACCACTCCCCTTCGTCGTCATCGCTAACCCAAATCCAAACGGTCTTCTCTCCGGTGTCCTCTCCATATCCTTCATATCCCTATCATCATCATTCCCTCGAATCAACATACTCCTCTCAGGCGTATCTCTCCCGTCCCCATCCGTGTCTCCTCCATCCTCTTCATCTCCCTCCGCGTCCTCATCATCGTCCTCCCCAAACTCATCCCTCTCATCATCTCCAGCATCACTACTCGTTTCACTCCTTATACTCCTCGCGTCTCCACCACTGCTGCTCGCACCAGACGAGCTCCCTGCACTCGAATGCGGAGGCTTGATTGTCGGTTCATCGTCCGTCGTCCAACCTCCTTCAGTTTCTGTCTCCGTCTCCGTCTCAGTCTCCGTATCTGCTTCACTTTGCGTCTCAACCTCCGCCTCGCTCTCCATAGAATCATCGCCCCTAAACCTTCCTGAGTTTGAGACGGAAGAGGAGGAATTAGCCTCAAACCCAAGTCCAGATGCACCCCCAGACATCGAGCCACCACTATGACGACGTGAATCGAAGAAATGTTGAGCTCTATTTCCAGGCATCTGAGACTGCGTGGCGTTTGGTGTTCGGCTACTGCCATTGGATAGCGTGGATATTGGCCTCGATCCCGACCCGTTCACCATCGTCGATCCGGGCATCATAGTATGCTGTCTTGACATCGGTACAGGTGCCATCGACGCGTATGGACGATGTGATGACGAATCATTGCTACCAACATTCGATGAAGATCCAGGTATCCGTCCTCCGTACGCATCTATCGCACCCATATTACGCATAGGGGTTGTCAAGTCATTTGTCATGGAACGAGAAGTCGGGCTTGTCGGAGTTGGTTGGAGGTGATTATGTGTTGATAATGGAGAGGAAGATGACGAAGAGGGTGTATATGAAGGGGTAATGGAGATTGGGATAGATTGAGGTGCTCCTGAGAGGGAGTTGGAGTTGGAGAAAAGGAGTAGTTGTTCAGCGTATCTCTGCATTTCGTCTCCTGGAATGACCAATCTAAAGTCGTTAAGGAGAAGAAATTGCAGTTCAAGTTGATTGAGTTCAGCTTGAGGCAGACCTCCAACCTAATGATGATAACAATAATAGAAATTCAGAGTTATGTTCCTGGGCCTTTGGAGCAGAGTAAGCAAAAAAGAAAACGACGACGTACCTTGGCGTAGCGAGAATTCGTGTAGAATACATCACTGAAAAACTTGCTGGCCACTGTTACACCAGCAATGACCAGTCTATGGATGTTGTAGGAGTCTATTACAAATGTCCGCCCAGTGGCTTCTGCAGTAAGCCGTGACATCCGATCGAAATAGACGAGCAGCGAGAGGAAAACCTCGTTGGTTGTCGGACAGTATTTAAGTATACGCAGGAGATATTGCTCTAGCGTTATTGTTGGGATATTCCGTGCGTGGAACGTGAGGGTAGATGAAGGGGTAGAAATGGCGGATTTGGATGCGGAAGTAAGGGTGCTCCATATCGGAGAGTGACCGGCAGTGGTGGAAGTCGACTCAGACGATGGATCGAGGTTGTCGTTTGTTGCTGCGATTTGAGTCAAGAGCGACGCGAGCAGACGCAAGAGGTCTGCTGACGGATATGAGTGTATGTCGACTGCCGGTGTTGGACTGACGTCAGGTCGGGTGGCCGCCGTCGACGTCTGCTGAACGGGCGGCATGGGAATAGATTGTGTGCGGGTGGGTGCTGAGGGTGTTGAGGAGGAGGAAGATCTAGAGGATAGTAAGGAGGAAGACGGAGTTGGGACGGAAGTTGAAGCGGAGGACGACGACGACGACGACGACGGGGTTGGCTTTCTGTCTCGGGAAGTGTGTCTCGGGCGAGTAGAGGACGAAGCGGATGGGGTCCTTGGCTGGCTAAGCGGATGGACGAGGGCTAGCATGGCGTATCAACGACAGAGTCTGAAATTTTTCGTGTTGGGCTTTGGCGCGGGGTGCATAAACGTCCGTTGTAACAACTCTCTTGTCACGTTTGTCACATATATTCAGTCAATCAACCAACGTGCTACAGTCCCATTTAGGCCGTCTACCTACATCTATGTATCCAACTATTGCTACCAAAATAAAAATCGTGCATCATTTCCCTTCAAATTTGCTCTTCACCCGCAGTGCCAATCCAATGAGCTCATTTTCAGCCGATCCTCCAATTCCCAGCGTCTCCGATCCCGGAACTACCTTTGCAATATGCACAACAGCATTCCATAGCTGATCGCGGACTTCTTCCAGGATAACTAGTGCTTCCTACTCACAAGAAGGTTAAATAGGGACCCAGGTGTAAACACGTGCTAAACTTGCCTGCGGTATCATTGACCAATCGTCATCGGCAACAGCGAGAACTTCCAAGAATCGGCCAATCATCTTCATCTCCTGCAACAACATGAATAAGTACAACACATACTCATCGCTCCAACCAACGTGAACGGTACATACCTGGGAGCTCACTTTCGACTTGCCCTTAACCAGCTTTTGCAACAGCGCAGGGCACACAACGAAATCCTCTGCGGCCAGGCCGTTATTACCGTCGTCCGGATTTATGACGTCGATTCTAGCTCTTTTCACAGCACCGTCCTCGGTCCCATTCCCATTTACCTCTGGTCCCGCAATCCCAACAACAATATCACCACTTTCGCTCTCCATCTCCATCTCGTCCCGGGCACGTTTCATACTCAACCTTGCACGTTCCTCACCATGCTCGCCTTCAACATGATGCCCATCTTTTATTGCATGATCCAAATTTATTGAAGCACCAAACGCAGTCTCAATCGAGGTCTGAGATTCAGGTTCAACAACGGGTGTCGCCGAAGGCGGTGTACGATCACGAAGGGTTTCCGAGCCGTCGACGACAGCAACTTCAACTTCGGTAGTCGCTTCCGTTTCTTCATCCGAAGTTTCGTCATTCCTGAATAAGCCACCTTTCGCTGAGAGTAAAGATTCACTGGGAATTTGAGGTACCCGGGCCTACGGGACGAGAATAGCACAGGGGTAGGGGAAAAAATGAGCGGGAAGGATAAGAGATAAAGAAAAAAATATGTCCATTGTCAAACTTCTTGGTTTTTTTTGAACGAATGAAAGTATATTAAACGTACCTTTTTGGGTTTCTGACCAGTTCCCAAAGCCTTGACAGTCAAAAACTCCGGCCCAAACCATTCGTTGATGCGTTGGAGAAACTGTTCTGTATAGGACCTGCCGTCATGCAGGTACTGCGCCTCTGCTTTTCTTCTATTCCACTCGCGTTCTTCTTCGGATTCCGTGGGTTGGGTAATTGCGTCCTTTTCGGTCTTGCTGAGCGTCTGCGTAATCTCCGTTATCGCATCTTCAATGTCCTTGCCTTGAAGCAATGGGTGTCCCAACTCAGACGAGTAACCCCTTCTGAGCTTTTCTAGTTCCGTCTCTGCTCGGACAAGCTTCACGAATTTCCCTCCTCCGATATGAGCGACGTTCATCTCTAAACAGAATCTCTCCTGTTGCCACTTTTTACGTTCCTCCTCTTCCTTCTCTGCTCTCTTTCTACTCCGCCTTTCTTCCATTTCTCGAGCCTTCTCTTGTCTAGCTTGAATAACGCCGTCTGTTTCAATCTCTTCGACAGACATCTCGTCCGCTGGTCTTTCTTCCACAACTACACTGGCGTCAACAACAACAGAAACGGATCCAACAGCATCCAAGGATTCTTGCGTTCGAGTTATTCTTCCATTCTCTCCCTCCATAACGGTTTTGTCCTTTTCACCAACATCCTGTCCCTCATCCACAACCACACTTGCGTCAACAACAACAGAAACGGATCCAACAGCATCCAAGGATTCTTGAGTTCGAGTTTTTCTTTCATCCACTCCCTCCATAACGGATTTGTCCTTTTCACCAACATCCTGTCCCTCATCCTGATCCTGATCCTCCTCTTCGTCTTCGTAATTCTTCAATTCCATCACCTCTAAATCCCCCAAAGTCGGCACATCGGCGACCATCACCTCCAAATACTCATTCACCTCCTCCTGGGTCATCATCGTGCTAACCCTTGTCACGTCCGCATCACCACGGTCCCTGTTCATCTTCGGAATCCTAATGACCACACGCAGATCCGAGCCTTCTTGTTGAGGCTTCTTCAAAGGTCTACTAGGACTCAACTGAGCTGGAATTCGGATAGGCAAGATTCTACCCTGATTGCTAGCAACATTATTGTCGTTGTTCGCAAAAGCGCGGCTGAGAGCATCAGCAAGCGTGAATGTGGTAGGTCGTTCTTCCGTAGCATCTTCTGGTGTCGTTGTATCAGACACAAACGCAGAAGGTCCGACAGCATTATCCTCCATCCGTTTTCTCCGGGAAAGAGGAGCCAGTGGTGAAGGTACAAACGTGGCTGAAGTCCTCTTGTCACGTACAACCCGACTGTCATCATCAATAACAGCAGCACCAGCACCAAGAACACGAGAACGGACAGGTGTTCCGATGGGATGACCAAAAGCACTGGAAAGAGCGTTGACAATACTATTGCTATTACCCACTTCTTCAAAATCCTGAACATCGCTTTGAAGACGTTCGTATTTCCTTTTGCGAGCTGCATGTGGCGTTTCGTGATCTCGAACAACACCCATACCTTCTACTTTACCTTCAGTGCGATTCCCACTGGAGTCATCGTTGTCTGCATTAGACGGCGTACGCAACCCCAGAGGATCAGGCGAGGAAGAGCGATCAAGAGCAGAACCTGAGTCGTTCCGATCTTTGTACTCTAGAGAAGTATGTGGTAACGGTGCATCCGGGCGTTGATTTTGTTGGATGTCTAAATTTATGTCGTCGTGATCATGACGGCTGTCATTAGCAGTGGTGTTACGAATAGATGCAGACTTATTTGCTGTAGACTTCAGTTTAGATCGGGGTCCAAGATGACTTGGACGTGCTGTACTTTGGGTAGTGCGGGATTTTACGAAAGAAGAAGTTGCTGATTTCGTTTTTGTTGCAAGATGAGCCGAATCGTTAGAAGGATGTGCATGGACAATGAAAGTGTTGGATACGGGTGTAGTGGATGGTGAAGGAGGTGCTGAAGTTGACGGAGTGTGAGAGTGGTCAGAGACAGATGAAGATGAGGGAAGAAGAGAAGAGACAGAGGATTTGTCTAAAGCGTAATCACTGCGATCGTTGCTAGAGAATGCGGCCGTCAGAGCATCTACAATGTGAATGGCATCGTTCGTCTCATCGTCACTCGAAGAAGGCGATGTGAAAGTTTTGTGGGACCGCTTCGGATGGCTTTTTGCGCTGGACAGGAACTGGGAAGATTTGGAGGGTGTAGGGATAGGAGATACAAAGACACCCAGGAATTTGGCTTTCGTATTTGCTTTCGGTTTTGTAATGATAGAAGACGATGCGGAAGATGCAGAAGATTGGAAGCCATAGGCAGAAAGGCTTGTCTGGATATTCTTCTTTGTTTTCGCTGACGCTGGAGAAGATATGGTAGCAGTGGATACAGAAGTCCCATGGCCAGATTTAGGTGCACTCTTGGAATATGGTAGCAAACGCGAGACAGCTGTAGAGGCGCTTCCGAGTCCACCAGAACCTTTAGAGGCTTCTAGAACACGTCTAGGCTCACCTACTGCCGAGCTCGTCATCCCACTCCTTTCCCCCAAGCCCTCTCCCGTCGAGCCAGCCCTAGGCGTCGAATCGGGACCAATTCTAGTGTTTTGATCTTCTCCAGAGCGAACAGCACCAGACGACTCCTTGATAAATCTCCTCGAACCCGACTCCTGTGTGTCGACAGAATGCAAATCCAGCGCTTGCGTATCCACGTTCAGACGCTTCTCCGTCGAGCTTGTGCTAGAGATCGCACTCGCGTTGACACCCACCTCACCCGGTGGAGAGCGCGACCGAGATGGTGAAGACGCGTTAAAGGAGTTGGAAAGATCACGTGCCGGATTTGGGACTGCAATGACGACTGGCGCTACCGTTTCCGTTTGATCCGTTGGAGGCTGATTGGGTGCTGGGTGATCGTCCAAACGTGGATCGGGAGCACTTGAGCCCATGTTTTGCTGTAAAATGTGTGTGTCTGTGGGCGGTACTAGAGGTAGCCCGAACATGATCAAAAAAGGCTTTTTTGAGTTTACTAGTGGTGGGTAACTTTCCAAGACTCACCAATGACATGAGCATTTGATTGCGAAGGTGATGACACAGGTAGTGGTTTTTCAATGAAAAAGTTACCCGTGTCATCTATGTTCATGATTTCATCTAATTTGAGCTCATTATCATTCCAGTCACCCACGGAATTGCCATCTTCAGAGTCAGAGACATGAATAGATGTCCAAGAAGGCATCTCTAGCTCGTCTGAATGCCATTGAGTATTGTGTTTGGAAGACAAACGATTCATTCTTGTGTTTGCAGCAAAGTCAAAAGTTGAGACTAGAGCCACCAGCACCTATACGTGAAAACTGATGTTAGACAATCACAGGTTATTTCCAAGCTATCGAATCCAATGGAAACTCGGAAAAGCATCTAACACCTTAGCAAATGCCAAATGTCTTAGTGAATACTGGACATCTAAGTACCAGTCACCAACACAAGATTACCCAGACCTTCTGGTGAAAACAGGAAGACATACCATTCATATGTTGAAGAACCAGTCAAAGAGTGCCTGTGGAACTGTTCATTACCAACATTGGCTAGAGATGATGCAATCAAGCCTACCAACCAAAGAAAGTACTCAATCAATGAACAATGCAAGATGTGGTGAGTGTAGAAGTTCAAGAGGGTGTGGGAAAGTGATGAAACAACAAATAAACACAAGCCAAACATGGAGGATCCCACAATCATTTTGCTTACATAAACACATGGTCATTATGTCAACTTGACAACTCTTTTTGGCAACCTTTTCTCACACTGGGTCTGGGTGGTGGTTGCCATTCCTCTGCCTTCTGGCAGGGGTTAAACCAATGGCCTCTGGGGCTCTGACATTTTGGTGTCAGATTAATCAAAGAAGGAGGCCATCGCTTCGCGTGGCAGATACGAGGCCGACCTTAACCAGTAATGAGATAGGTGCCGGACCAGATGCCTAAAGGGGATAGCATCTAGTATGGCACAGCCACTACATGTGAGCCCAGGATAAGTAAGGACAAGTCCCTAAAGGGCCTTGTAAGTAGCATTATGTACACATACTGTATAACTAGGGAAAAGGCCGACTTCGTTGTCAGAGACCCTGCTCGCGCTGTTGGGTCACCAATCATTTTCAAGATTCAGGCCTGGGTTTTTGTAGAGAACCTCTGCATCTTTGTGGCTCTCTATTGACCATGCAACCATGAGCTTTGTCTGCAATTTTGCAGCTCTTTATTGACCATGCAACCATGGGCTGTTGTAGAGTGGTCCACGAGTTCAAAATACTTGTGGGTGCCCGCAAGTGTACCTGTGGGAAACTCATGGGAAACTCGCACTCGCAAGTGAGAGTATTAAATTTGGAATCAAAAACTTGCAAGTACTTGCAAAAACTAACAAAAACTTGCAAGTATTTGAAGAGTGAGAGTATCAACTTCAGAAAGCCAATACTTGCAGAATACTTGCGCAAGTAACTCACAAGTTAACTCATGGACCACTCTAGGCTGTTGGGTCTTGAGCGGACCGCTTTGTCTACATTTATTTGAAAAAATCAACAGATGACATAATTATGACACGGAAGAGACCTTGTGAGCAAGTCTCAGCAAGATAATTTTGATCATATGTTCATGCCATGTTACACATTACGGATTGGATTTGTGGTTCACTAGTTCAAATTACTATATATGGTAAGCTGCTGGTAAATTTTATGACCTTTTTTGGTAGGTAAACAGCCTGAAAACACCTTGTTATGCGTTACAAATGCAAATTTAGCCTAGTTCATGACCTTCTGTTACACATTACATGAACATGTGGTTGTAATTATACAGTACTATACCATTTTGTTCAATTCAGCAGGGGCTGTGACATGTGACAGGTAGAGTACTCCAGTTAGAGTTCCTGGCAGGTCCACTTGCAGGTAAATTGCACCTCCAACCCTCAGGTTTTGGACTCCAATATGTCAGACTTCCACCCCCAGACCCATGGGAAATAAGACTTGCTAGAGTGGACCATGAGTTCAAAATACTGTACCATTTTGATCAATTTGCATGTCACGCATCATGCACCATTTTCAAAAACCTTGCCATTATTTTTCTTTCAGCTTTTCTCATTTTTTGAGATTTATCAAAAATGAAAAATGACAAGTTTTGAGTGAATTGATCAAAATGGCACAGTACTTGCTGGTGCCTGCAAATATACCCATGGGAAACTCATAGGGAACTTGCACTTGCAAGTAGAAAACTCTTGCTTAAAAAAATCCTGCAAGTGAGAGTATTGAATTTGGGATCAAGAACAAGTTTTTCACCACTTGCAAGTATTTTACAAATATGATACTGTACAATTTCATTCAATTCGTGAGGGGGGTGTGACTGTGACCATGTCTCGTGAAATTTTTTTTTTCGCAAAAACACCATTGTGACATGTAATCAGAGAAATTTTTGTGATTTTCGCAAATTTCAAGCTGTTTTTGAGGGTCTTCTGTGACCATTTTGAAAGGGACTTTTGCAACCAGACTTCTGTGACTGAGGACAGGTCAAAAAAATTTTGAGGGCTGTGACATGTGACTTGTGAATTGAATGAAATGGTACAGTACTTCAACTGCAAGTACTGTCTAATTATGACTATAAGTTCTTGATATCAAATTTTCTGGCCAAAAAAAATGCAAAACAAATCGCAAAAATCAAGGAAAAACTAAATCCACACTCAAAAAAAAATTGCCTGTTACATGTTACTGAACTTACAGTCATAATTATACAGTATTTGAAGAGTGGGAGTATCAACTTCAGAAAGTCAATACTGTATAATTACGATTGTAAGTTCAGTAACACATAACAGGCAATTTTTTTCAAGTGCGGATTTAATTTTTTCTCAATTTTTGCGATTTGATTTGATTTGTTTTTGGCCAGAGAATTTGACATCAATGAACTTATGATCATAATTATACAGTATTTGCAGATTACTTGCACAAGTAACTCACAAGTGCACCCATGGACCACTCTAAGACTTGCAACTTCCCATGGGTATCCCCACGAGAAATAAGACTTGCAACCCATGGGTATTGGACTTGTGGGTACAAGTCTGTGAGTTTGGTGTGAGTACTTGTGGGTTTGACTGTAAATCAGCTACATAAAAGAGAACTGTTTGTCTTAAGACAAGACAAAGAAGCAATCTGATTGGCTGATTGCCACTTGTCACTTAACACCAGATCATAGTTAGCCTCACAGCCATCCAACCAAAGGGAGGGTAGCAAGAATCTTGCGTGCATTGCATGGGTAACTGCTAGTGTATATAATACAGAGTCAATATACTGTAGTATTTAGGCCAAGTGTTCATCAATTTCAAGTGTTACACAACATCCTTGCTAAAATAGGTGTTCAACAGGGTTAGTTATGTGTTACAGGATACTGAAAAGATTTTTCCTGTTGTGAAAGTAAAGGCTAAAATTCTTGGGAAAATAAGGGGGAAAGTGATTATGGATTTTACACTGTAGACTGGGGCAAATTTTTGATTTCATACCGCTCAAAAGCTTATTTTGGACAAAATTTCTATTGCATAACACTGGAACCAACTGTTCAGGTACCTGCATTACATGTTATTTTTCTCTAATAGACCATGTCTGCAACGGGAAATTTGACCTTTTTTGTTGGTTCAAAATGGTCTATTTTTTACTAGGCTCCACCTGGTCCCAATATCTCCAAAATGTCGATAACTCACCACATGTCACACTCATGAGTTGTCAGTGTTGCCTCCTAGTGTGTTTGTTGAAGGTTTATACCAGAAACAGCACAAAATTGTTGGCTTGGGAGCAGTGGTTGAGATACTGGCAGATTGAAGATTAAAAAGATCACAACAGTCCATTGCTATTAACAGAATCCTCCTACTTGGAGTGACAGTGTCACAATTTTTTTTTGCATCTGGCTGACTTTGAACAAGCATTTTCTACTAGCCCCACTTCCATTTTTATGAGTGGAGCCTAGATATTTCCTGTTGCAGATACTGTACCATTTCGATCAATTCATCAGTGGGTGTGACCTGTGACCACCGAGACGAAATAAAATTTTCGTCAATCGCAGGTGGGACCTGTGACCTCGAGGAATTTTTGGCGACAAAAAATTTCCATTTTTGGAGGTAAAAATTGAGGTCACAGCCAGATCATTTTGTCAATGGCGTTGAATGGCCTTTGTGACCCTGTGACTGGCCGAGAAATTTCGTCAATTTTCAGGGCTGTGACCTGTGACCAGACGAATTGATCGAAATGGTACAGTATGGTCTAATAACCAAGGTCCTGGGGACACATTATGTGTTATGGAACATCTGGTCAAAAAACTACAGTATCATTTGGAGTCATTAGAAAGAAATTCACATCACCTCTTGCATTATTTATGCTAGTTGAATTATTAATATATAAAAATGTGTACATTATTGCAGAATTACACAAGTTTTTGAATTCTAGAATCCCAACTTGCACCCCTGGGTTGCAGGTGGGATGGGTTGCAGGTCTGTAGGGGTGCAAGTTTTTCACGAGTTTTTTCACAGGTACCTTATGGGTTAGTCTTGTGTCACTTTCGCAGGAGGGACCGCGTCAAAATTTTATTAGCTAATCTAAGCTTTGCCGTATTTTGCCGCCCAACGCGTCAGCTCAGTCTACATCTCTCGCTTTTACTACTACTACTTTGCATTGTACTCGATGACATCTCACCTCAAATGGGCCTCACCTCAAGGTACAGATACACTCAAGAATATTGTACAAAAGCGGCTTCCCCAATGGCCCAACGGCCTTCGAGACTATCAATCAAAGTTTATTCCTCGTGTCCTTGATGGAGAGAAGGTTTTCGTGATTACTGCAACCGGCGATGGCAAGTCGACTTTTTACGACATACCTCCAATGGTCCATATGGAAATCAGGGACAATCCTCACCTGTATCCGCCGTTTCAAGTCAAAAAGAAGCCGGTGGTTGTAGTAGTGACGCCTACCAAGGGTTTAGCAGACAGTATAGTGTGTATTTATGTCTTTATTCGTATTTTTACCTTAGCATCCGATGATGATATGTACATAGATTCATGATGCTCGAGAATTCGGCCTAAATGGCATATCATATTGCCATGAGACCGTTTCTGACTATCATGTCAAAGAAATCGACCTCGTCTCGCTCATTTCAAGATGTGAACAGTTTCAAATAATATGTGTCGATCCCGAAAGACTTTCTACAAAAGAATGGCGGCTGATACTCCGTAACCCCACCTTTCAAGAGAATCTAGTTGTTTTTTGCTGCGAGGAATCTCAACTTATCCGTACTTGGGGACTCGAGTTTCGACCTGCTTTTCAACATATTGGAGTTACAGCACAGGGATTTGTACCAAAGGGTGTATCTATTGTCGGATTATCCGCAACTTCTGCCCCTGGACGTGATACACTAGCGGTTTGCCACTCTCTAGGGATGTTTGGCGACGATTATCACCTTGTTCGGCGTTCAAACGAGCGTACAAATATGCAACTCATCATCGACACTTTGCAACAAAAGAAGCGCACCTCAAAATATGCTCAACTACTCAATTATCTACGTAGTGGCCGCAAAACCATCATTCATGTCAACACAATTCCCGAAGCATATGATATATACGAGTTTCTGTGGGATCATGTTCCACCAACTGCCAGTCCCCTACACCGTATGCGAATGTATCACTCTCTATGCGATGACAAGTACAACCGAGAGACTTTTTACTTGATGGACAATTCGACCGAACTTCAAGTCGTCATTGCTACTCCAGGTTTCAGTTGTGGGATAAATCTGAAAAAGGTTAAGGACAGTATCACGATTGGGTTTCCTTCAACGTTGGATATGTTTTATCAGTGCAAGGGACGGGCCGGTCGTAGCCAGGATGTAATTTGTCGAGGAATAGCGATAGTACCCAAGAAAACAATCAGTTTGGCAAGAAAGTATGTCAAAGGTGTGTCGCAACAAATTTTTAATATGGTATCCTAGTTGATCTACTTCAAAGCGTACCTTGAACATTCTCCAGACATATCTCCGTTTATGCCCTCCAAGGCTGCCAAGAAATCAAAATCAAAGAAGAAACTCGAAGAGCTAGAAGAGCTCACGAATATGGATTTTGGCAAGGCTTCATTTCTAGCCGAAAACGAATGTCGTATGGGCAACATCAATGACTATTATGGTAATCCTCCGGTAGAAATCACTCGTCTCAACTGCAAAGACGCTAATCGTTCCGTTTATTGTGATCTTTGTGCTACTCGTCATAGAGTTCATTATTCCTTTAACCCATCTGAAGATGATGCAGCACGTACTTGGCTTCCTTTAATAACCGGACCATCTCATCGGGTTACCCATCACCACGAGACTACACTCGAGAAGGAAGAACGTGAGAGCATGCGTTCATGGATGGTTGACTTCCGTCAAACCATATGGGCTGAGTTTGAGCCTCTCGACCCCGTGCTCTCACATTTTCCCATCGCCCATTTCTTCCCTGATCTACTCATAGACGAGATTCTCAATAAGTTTCTCACAATCGACTCTTATCATAATCTAGAATTGCTACTCCATCGACATCATTGGCCTTATGTTGAACAGAAAGGCCAGTACGTTTTCAAACTTATAGTTGGCTTTCAGGATATAGTTCATGAGCGGAGAGAAGAGAAGGAAGCACGGGGAAAAGAAAATAAGCCACGAAAAAAGCGGGGACGAAATGCATCAAAGCAGGCAGATCAGTGCTATAGATCGGATGTTGACGAGCCAGATACGATCACCGATGATGGAAACAACTCAGAAGCTGGAAATCCGCAAGCTATGGGCATCATACAGACTCTCGCCACTTCAACTTCCAGTAAATCAGAAACTCAGACCGCGAGCACAAGAGTTAATCAGGCTCGGAAGCCAAGGCAACCTTTACAAAGCGTTCAAGAGGTGACCGCTGAGTATGGACCTCAACGCAAAAATTATAGGCGCAATTAAGTAAGTACTCATTGTTCGGTAGGTATATCTAATCTGACCAGTTATCTTCATTATCATCACTATCAGTTATCACGTCTCCGAGCTCTTCCACTTCCCCATCACTCTCCTCTTGAGGGCACCGAGTCTCAAGATGCATTTCAACCTCTGAATTCATACCTTCTTCCTCACTCTCACTCAATGTCGAATCATACCCGTCGGTTTCGGGATCAGTGGGAAATTCGAGTGGAGATTGATCTATTGGAATATCCGTAGTAGTACTCGCATTGTCGATATTCATATCTTGTAGATGCTTTTTTTCCTTTTCGATGGCTGCAATAAACTTGGCTCGGGAAGTTGTCTTTTTGATAAACAAGTTCCTTCAGTTTACCGCCTGCACCAAGCTTATCATAACCGACACTGAAAAGGTCAACTGCAATATGCCCTGCGTAAGTCCGCCCGGAACGAAATAGGTGAATTTCAGAGTTCTTGAGTGCGGTCATTAACAGTCGAATCTCGGGTTGTTGTTCTGGAGAAGTATGTGAATTTTTTCGGTGGGAAAGACTGAATGCGTCTTCGAGTTTTCGGCCAATCTTGGTAAAGTTGTCAACATTTGGAGCTATGATACCGCAATAGAATGAACCATCAAATTCCTGGTGTGAGCGGTCAACCATGTTCTGAAGTTTGAGATTTTGATGTTCTTGCATAATGTCTCGCTCTTGGAACTTGCCCTTCAATCCAAACTTGACGAGATAATTACTGAGAATTGCAGACCGAAGACTTGGTGAAGTTTCAAATTCGAGAAGACAATTGAGCTCGAGAAGATAAGAAGCGTAGATTTGATGACTTGATCCAGAAAAGAGAAATATCCAAATCTATAAAATGGATCATCAGCATAATAATGATTTAAAAAAATGTAATCCGAACCTTGAGTTGCTCCAAAACTCCACCGACATCACCATCCTTGATTGCATACTCCAGGAGAAGATACGAGCCAAACTGCAGTTTGAACAGAATAGAATTTGCAAGCGTTCGATCACCATCAAATCCAACAATGTCACGGGAAATCCCTTTATCGTCAACTTGCTCCTTCAATGGCTGCGCTATTTGTGAAGATACCCACTCGCTCCCAGGATTTACCCTCATTTTGTCCTGCTTCACCTCATTACGGGCTTCAAGTGAAATAACACGCTGATAGCCAGAAATAGAGATATAGCATTGGATTAGAGAGTCCGCAGCCTCGAGTAGATACTCCAACGTTGGCAGGGAATTTGCCTTTGCAAGTTCATCAAAATGTGATTCGAGATCCTGAACACCGAGTCGGATTCTGGATAATGATCAATATAATTATCAACGAGAGTAAAAACAAAGTCATACCTCCAACAGTCAAGAACCTGCGATATCCAAATTAATTCCAAGGCTGATGATGTCGGATAGTGATCACAATGCTTCAAATTGGCAGGCCGTTTGAAGCCTGCAACTGTGTATAACTTGGAAAGCGAGGATGGATCAGCACATGTCGAAGGGCCGAAATGATTCTGCGCAATTGCCTTGAGAGCGGTATCTTTTGCATGCCAGAGCTCGGGCGTCGCAATTTTATTGCGTAGCGTTTGCCGGTTACTAAATGAGGTTGGGGCAAGATATTTTTGGCAACGAAGAATAGCAGCAAAAGAAGCACCATCACCGCCAACCCATTCTACCAAATCCTCTGATGTAAATCCGATTTGGGAATCAAAATCATCAAGACACCTTTTCATGCCTTGTGTCTCGATTTCTCGCTCCGCATTCGTACCGAGTGGTTGGATTTTTGTGTTTCGATTAGCAGGAAGTCGGTGGATGGCAAGGGTGGTACGGAAATGTTCAGATATCGAAGGACTTAGACTCGATAAGGAATTATATGAATCGACTAGTGTCTTGACAACGTAATGTTTCAAACTCGAGTGGTGATGAGACCATTTGATGCTGTTAAACAGATCATAAATAGTCAATCCAGACCGCAGATTGAGAGCAATACGGCTGAGATGGTCCGATAGATCAAATGCTCCATCCCGAACATCTTCAAGATCAATTTTCGTCGCAGCAGTACCACATCTAAGGGTACTTGCTTTCAATGCTCCCCCTTCCCAAACATTATCCTGCCGTTGTACATTGTCCAGGACGTAGCACTTCCCGACCACTTTCTTCTTAGTCTCTTCATTTGTCATATGCTGCATCCGACCCATATCATTATCTGTCATTGACCGAATCACACGCCTTGTAGTCGAATCAGATGTTACGAGTCCCAACCGTGACATAAGTCTCTTTTGGTCAATGTGAGTTTGTGTCGAAAACTGATGTATTGCGAGCGGGAGAGAAAGGTATCCATTACAAAGTTGATTGTGACCTATAATTAATGGATTAAGGGATGCGAGAATACGCTAATTAAAGTAAGCATAGTAAATTTTGCAGTAAGAAAAATAGCTTACTATTTCCACCGGCCGTGTCTTCCTTTCTATAGCAACACCATTCCTCCTGGGAAGTGCCAAATACTCGAAGAATCCATATAAGAATGGTGTACGTCTTTGAAAAGTTGCAACCGATCTTTCTGGAGAGAATTCATTGATGTCTTCCCATGATACATCTTGCGCCGTCATCTGGGAAGGTGCATCCTCCGGATGCTCGGGATCATCTTTGGTAAGAACAGAGATGTCACGATGGGCTCGTGCAGCGCAAAGGTGGGCAGCCCAACAGGATATAGCAGGGCGTGCAAAGGACACAGTTGAGGGATCATGTTTGAGAGAGAAGGCTTTCTTTTGATCGGCAGGAAAACGATACGAAGGATAGCTATTGCGATGCTGGTACATGCGTTTAACAATGTCCAACGGCTTGACTTTGTTTCGACCCTGAAGGAAGCGAGAGACACATAATTTGTGCTTGGGCTGCCGAGGATCTTCCGACTTCTTGGATTTCCGGCTATAGAATAAGTATTGAAGGAAATCTCCCAGGGAATCAAAGTCGACCGAGATTTGTTGTACATATTTGTCTACAAGTTGTAATTTTTCAATGAGGCGCTCGAATTCCGTGACATGGGCCCGCCGAAGGTGTCCAGGCACATGGTCCACAGCTGTTTTGGATATTTTTGAGGTCTGCCGTATCAAAAACGGACTCGAGAGCAAGGAATTTGAGGAGAAAGACTCATTTAACAGCGTAGTGGGAGTATCAGGTATGGAAATTGATGATGTTTGAGTAGTTCGAGTGTCTGGTTGAGGAATTTGAGGAGGAAATGATGGAATTGAGAAGGAACTGAGTAAGGAGGGTGTAGCCGGTTGACTTGATGTTGATCCATTAGAAAATTGAGAACGAGAGAGGTGCGAAACAGGTTCATTTGATGGGATGTGCATCGGAGTAAGAGGTGATATTAAACCATACGGATGTGTGATTGGGACGGACATGCCGTGTGATTCAGAAGAGAGCCTTGATTTCCTGGCTTCAGCAACGTTAGAAAGGCAAGAAAGAACATCTCTAGGTGGGGAATAAGGGTGGTTTCGAGTGTTTGAGATGGTTGGGATTATGGGAAGAGGATCATTCGAAGTTCGCGTGTATTTTGAGGGCTTGCGGTTTCGGGTTTTGTAATTTGACATTTTTTCATGTTAGAGTTGATATGCTCAAGCTACCCGGAGCGCAAGAGTGCGTTGAGCGCGTTAAAAACGAGGTACGTGTTCGAGGTACTGGAAGAGTTAGAGAAGGCCGAATAACCGGTCATGTGAAAATTCTTATATTAGCTAATAATTTTTTGACGCGGTTCTTCTATTGACAATGACACCAGACTACATACATACGACTGTCTATGTATCGTCAGTCTGGTTATACGAGACTACTTATGGGTACTTGCAAGTTTTGAGTCCTAGAGACCAGCACAAGTCCAGGTCTTCTGCAGGTGCTCATGGGTAGATCCATGTGAATACCTGTGAGTATTTTACTTGTAAATCCAAGTACCTGGTTCCCACAGGTCATGGGCAAGTGACTGCAAGTCATGAGTCAGGGGTTCAGAGACCACAAGTTTTTGACAAGTACTTGTTACTTCAATTACCTAAATCAATATTCCTAGAATCCTATTACTGTCAAAGGGTTTGCAAGCTAAATCGGAGATGCAAACATGAATGGAGTTGGCATCTCCTTCTCAAGAGTAATACATTATGAACATAGACATATCAAAAGAATTTTTTTATACATAAGAACACACATTTGGAGTGAAATGAGTTTACAACTCAGATCAGAAACATCGACAAGACAGGAAGAGTCAACTTGACCATTCTGTCCACCCAGTAACAAGCCTGAACTGTGGTTCAGATAATCAGATCATTGCTGTAGGTAGTAAAATTTACAGATATTTCCCAGACTACAAGGACTGAAATTGCGTTCTGTAGGATCAACAGCTGCCAACAGGAGTCATGATGAACTGTTTCTGTACATTGCACAAAAACATTGTTAGTGGACAACAGCTGTCACCATTGCTACATCCATCAGTACAGTCATGCTAAGGATAAAAAAAAGTTGTTAATAGACAACCGGTTGTTGTCAAACCTTCATGGTTCTGTGTGTCTTGGTCATTGATGTGTTACTTGCATAATCTATCTACCTACTGTACTATTACAACGAAGTGTTCACATAATGTGTAACACAGGGGGTACAAACACCATTTGCTTTGTACTTAGTAACACATATCTAATATCCTTGAACACTACCATTCCTGTAATTCATCTCAATTTAGATATGTCAGTGTCCAAAAAAGAGAATTTTTAGCAAGGGGTACTATAGATGGGTTTTGGAAAAGTTACATCACCTCCCATTTTTTTTGCACCTTGACTGAGCCCTGCCCCTCCCCCCACCATATACTGTACTATTACAACAAAAAGTTTGGTCACTTTGACCGTTACAGGATATTTTTGCTGGATTAGATGTTCGGTGGGTGATAGTATGTGTTACGAGATACATTGCGGTCAAAGGCCGCCTGCAAAAATTGATTGATATGCTGTATCCAAGCTTGGGCTGCGTGATGGAATCATTAGGGTAGTTGTTCGGACCCTCCGTTATGTGTTACTAAATGCAAAATGACTGATGTCTGAAGGGGGGACGCGTTATGCGAACTTTTGATTGTAATACTGTAGCATTTCGTTCAATTCGGCAGTCACGGTGAGACGCTGAGTGTAGCTCGGCGGCGAGAAATACTCTCAAACCAAACCTAACCAACAACTCAACTTGCGAGTTCTTTTGTTGTGAGAGGGCGGAACTCTGCTACTAGGGCACACAGAGGGCACTGGAAACGATACGATGCTCGAGTCGGAGACAGTAACGTGGCGACGACAGGAAGGAGGATCGGAGCGGCGAAGCCAAGCTCGACGATGCAAACAAAACGTGTAGGGGATGGGGGATAAAAGTTATAAAGATGTAGGTAATCTCTTGGGGTGATCCAGTGATCGCTTTGAGCTCTGTGCTCGACTTGGGTAACTCTTTGGGAACAAAACTAGAACTCTTTAAAAGGAAAAGAAACTTGGCAAACTTGACTTCTTAGAAACTTTAGAAAACTTGGGGAAACACTTTAAAACTCTTTGGATTCTGCTGTTCTCTTCTGTGACAACAAATGTCCCAGGAGCCTCTACTACGAAGACCTTTACGTCTAAGCAATAAGAAAACTGGAGTAGAGGTACGTAGAGTACAGGCTTATATAGGTGTGAGGAATAATTAGCTAAGGCAGTGCAGTAAATCAATACAAACAAGTCAACGAGGTCTTGTGATACGGTCGCCGACGGATAGGTATGAGTCAGGGGAGGGGCTAGAACCGGAGACGGGAAGCGGAATCGGACCGGACTATCGGATCGAGAGGTCGGATGCATCGAAGGGTAGGCCTACCTGCTCAGGACTGAGATACTGTTAGTGGGTCGTCGTAGAAGCAGTTGCCGACATGTAAAAACAGGATGAGTAACAAGCAAACCTGCCAGTGAGTTGGTTATCAAGAAGATATGCCCTTGAATAAGGCCTCGGCGTAGGCTTTCGAAGGCGTGGACATCCCAGTTGGTGGTAGTCGTAGTGCTAAGACGACACCGAGTAGGGAGTAGTAGGAGACCCAAGGGGCAAACACTGTAGTTCGAAGACCCTGTCGAAGACGTGGTAACAAGCGCAAAATCGCTTGAGGCGTATTAACGGGTCACAGCCCTCAGGAATTGACCAAATTGTCACAGAAGTCACAGCAAAAATCCAGTCCTGCCGAAATTTTTTGCTGTGACCGTGAAAAAAATCCGTAAATCAGCACCAAAAATGGAAATTTCTGCTAAGAAATGCCGAATTTTCTTAGGAGGTCACGGTCCCAAATGAAAATTACCGGAGTGCCGAAATGGTTCCACCTGTCACAGGTCACACCCCCTGCTGAATTGAATGAAATGCTACAGTAGTACAGTATAGCATCAGGAAAAAGTCCCCTAGGCCAAAGACTGTCAAAGTCAACCATGGCTTTAGGGTCAAATTGAGCGTGTGCCATGGCTGATTTTAAGTGCCATGGCCATAAATTGTCAGTCCTGAGACACTCCTGGGACACTCTTGGACACTCCTGGGACACTCCTGGGACACTCTTGGACACTCCTGGGACACTCCTGGGACACTCCTAGACACTCCTGGGGCAGTCTCAGGACTGAAAAATTATAGCTATGGCACTTTAAATCAGCTATGGCACCCCCTCAATTTGACCCTAAAGCCATGGTTGACTTTGACAGTCTTTGGCCTAGGGGACTTTTTCCTGATGTAGTATATCTCACATCATGCAATTAGATAAAATAAGGTATATCCTTACTTGTGTTCAGATTGCAGGGGTGTGTTGGATTTTGTGTTTTGTGCCAATCTGACACTCGTTCAATTTGACAGTTTATTTGTTATTTGTTTGTATTATCCCTGTCACATTTTCTTTAAATACTGTACCATTTCATTCGATTCGCCACCCCATTGTGACCATGACCAGTGAAACGAAAATTTTTTTCGCCAAAAGCAGAGCGTGAGCCGTGACAGCGCAAAAAATTTTACAAAATTCATGAAATGTTAGCCTTTTTGGAAGTTTTTCGTGACAACATTGGTCTGGAAAATTTGCCCTGGACTACCGTGACTGCAAACAGGCCCAAAATTTCGCAAATTTCTGGAGGCACGTGATGTGTGACA
Organism: Dendrothele bispora CBS 962.96; assembly: GCA_004369135.1. Classification (NCBI taxonomy): domain Eukaryota; kingdom Fungi; phylum Basidiomycota; class Agaricomycetes; order Agaricales; genus Dendrothele; species Dendrothele bispora. Next base: position 107,758 of record ML179351.1, read on the forward strand.
AGCGGATCAAACGAAATGGTACAGTAGTTGTCATGTACAAACTGGGAACCCTGTGCACTTGCTCCAGGTTCCCTGCCTAATTCATGAATTTTGGCTATCCTTTGTTGATTTCCGTTGCTCTCATTGTCCCACTCTTAGCGAAATTCCACATAGATGATGATGTTACTAATAGTACAGTATATGTAGTCTGATACAATAGGTGCAGGCACTGCCAGAAATTTTTGACATAATCTGTCAAGTTTACATGGCCCCTTTTCCAGTCCATCTGACTACTACTGTATCATTTCAATCAAGTGTTCAGTGGGTAACACATAATACCACCTACCAAACACTTCAAGTTTGCCACACTAAACAATTGCATAACACACCAAAGTGAATGAACACTTGGTTGTAATGCCATAGTACAGTACTTAATGTTAGAATAGTGGTCTCCAACAAAGAGGTGCAAAGAACAATATTGTAGCATTCAGGTCCCAAAAACAAACAATGAGGGCCGAGAGGAATAATTTCCTGACCATGAGTCCATGACATTACCCAAAGCTTCCCAAAAAGCAAAAATTTTTTGTCAAATTTTTTGGGTCTGTCATCATGGCTTGTAAAAAATAAGTGGTGCTCATACCCTCCATGTTACATGTTATGTGAACACTTGGTCATAATAGTACAGTATAACCAAAAGTTTACTAATTTTGGCCACAACTCAGACATGATACTTCTGGTAGAAGGGAAGTTCAGATGGTCAGGTGTTGCATTACTGTAATTACATGTATGGAAGTGACATTGTGGGTCACAGAGATCTTCAAGCTTGTCATGTAAAACACTACATAAAATTCTCACTGAACAATCAAAAAAAGCAAAAAGTGACTCAGAAATTTCCTTTTAGGTATCTTGTTGCTATCACAGATCTGAAACCTGCTGTCACGGTGCCTACCCCCATTACCTCCATACATGCAATTACAGTACACAATGCTGAGCAGCCAAAGGCCACCTGCAAAAATCTGCTTATTACGCTGATTTGAATCTGGGCCACATGGCAAGATTCAAGGTGTTCAGGTGTGCATGTGATGCATTAAAATGACCAAAGTCCAGGGGGGTATGTTATGTGTTATGACCAATGGTTATCTTGCTTGCAATGGGCCAGGATCAATAGGAAATGGGCCATGGCCCATTGCTTCATGTGGCAAGTATGAAACTATAATCCATTCTGAATGCAGTGCTGAATTCTCCCAGAAATGCCAAATCCAATAAGGTCCTGTGTTGAAGTCACATGTAATCAGATAAGATAGCAATAAACCAAAAGGATTTATCCATGAAAAACTAGTAGTCACCTGGAGTTTAGTAAGTACAAAACCTCTGGCCTTGTAGTGGATCAAAGGGTGAGAACAAGGAATCAAAAAGCATTGAGAGCAAGCACTAGTGTGAGATCAATGTCAGCAACATCAATATGGTTCAGACTGGTTGCCATTCAAGACCTCATTGTGTAGAAAAATGTCAGCACCAATAGTGAGAAACAATATAGTTGAGTATAAACAGCCAAAGCAATTGAACTTTTGATTGTAATAATAAAGTAGTGCAATATAGCAGGTTTGAACTTGAAACCTCTGAAGCAAGTAAGCTTACTATTGAATCAAAATGACTATTGGTGACTACATGTATTGATTGAATCTGGGGGGTGTCATGCATTACACAAACATATGCTTGTAACAGTAGTACAATAAGTACGACAAGAGACCCCTATTTTTTGAGAGAAAAGGTTAGTGATGGGCAACCTAACACAAAGAAACAGTGAATTGAAGTTAAAAATGTGAACAGAAGAAGTGTATAATGTCAAGTTTTGGAATGTACAGACAAATGGACATACACAAAGTTTCAACATTGAACTCAGATTCACTCAAAATAGCAGTCATCCACATAACACACTCAAAGGCTACACACAGCGCTGCTACATCACAGTCTCATGGTGAAACAAGCAAGAGCAATGTATACTAATTGATGCAACACTCAAAGATATGGCCTTGCTGTGACAAAATCTGAACTTCGGGTATGATTCACTAAGTTTGAACAAGATTAACCAATCTATCTATGAATAGCTACTCAGCACCCTTAGTCTGGTCCATGAAAAAGCTCCAATTTCAAATGGCAATTTTGATAAATGAAAATAGGTATCTGTGTGAGAAGTTGAACATCAGAAACTCGAGAATAAGTATCCTGTTTCATCATGTGTACACTGCTATAAGAAACTGATCCAGTGTAGACGAGTACAATTTGTATCAAATCTCTCTCAAATTCATGTTCATTTGTGACACAATAAATTGTCTCCTTGATGTAAAAAATCATGTAGCAGATTCATCATTTGGGTCTATCAAGTACAGCAGTCATAGTGTTGCCACACTCAACGTCGCTTTATATTACAATTAGTACCTGGATGATGGTATGGGATAGGCTAAATGTGCTCCTTAATTGCTTAAACTAATTGGACAATTAGCAGTTAGCTGTGGCATAAATTTGACGTTTGGATCGATATTCAATACATCTTGAAGACGTGACATGAACTTTACGACAGCTTAGCCCTTTGACTCCGGTCCTAGGACCGATATCCAATTTTCCCCAGTTTCTCCGCCTTTCATCAGCGCTAGGAAATTCCAAAAATTCGGTGTTAAGTCTATTGATGGACTATCAGTATGAGGCACGCGCTGTGCGATAAGTCAAACAAGATCCCACTCATATAACCTTTTAGAGTACTCTGTATTCACTCGTCATCAAGTTTGGAAACTGTTTGGAATCACTGCTGTTCACTGAATGAAACCGTAACTAACGGTCATGTAAGGCGGCAATTGTAACATTGCGACTTGGAGACCCCTGACGGGACGGTATGCCAACAAAACGATAGAAAGAAGTGCCTGTTGAATATTTCCCAGTCGTTGAATTTTGGATGTTTTCGTGTTGACTCTTTCGAGGTTTCCGACTGGTCAGTGAGGACGGTATAGAAAGAAACCATGGTCATATGAGTTATAACATATGCGTATCCTTCGAAGAACGCGGTAAAGAAAGGTTTGAATTTCTTATTTTATCCATCAAAACGTGAGCAACTATGAATAGGTCAGGTCCCCCGGAGTGTGCCGGTGGCCCCTCTTCACAATAGAGAAGTTCTTGGTATTTACAGAAAGAACTTCGAGAAACTGCAGAATATCAGAGGACTAGACGCTCGTAGAACCTTCAAGAGAAGTTGAAGAATGAGAAAGAGAGAAAACGTCGGATATTTCGTCGATCTTCGGCTAATCTCGAGGCTTTGATCAGATTTGACGGCCGTACATAGATTCGACTCGGTATACATAGGTCGTCTCCTAAAGTGTTCGTGAGAAGTTTGAAAACCCTAGCGACTCAAGGAATACTTGAGGCGCACATTCAGGCACTCTTCCCGCTCTCTCATATCCAAATCCACCTGCTGGCCCAAGAGAGATTGCCCTCCAAAATCCAGTCAAAGTCGCGTATTCAGTAGCATACAGGCACCGAGCGACGTCGTGATGTCATTTCCGGAACCTTTTGCCTTGTACCCACTGTCGAACTTCGATCTCTACAACATACGGTCCATCTTCATTACCGGATGGCTCGTCGAGGGGATCATTGACCACCAAGCTCTGCGTCTCGCTCTTGCAAACGTAACACGAAAATGGCGTCTTTTGGCAGCGAGACTGGTCAGTTCGAAGGAAGGCAAAGTGAGTCATTCTTTATAGTCTCGATGTTGTTCGGCAGCTATTGACTTATCACACGAGAATACCATATGGAGGCTCAAGATCCCTCTGGGTGATTTACCTGACGTCTATTCTACCTTTTCATTAACCACGAGCACATCTGATGTCCCTCTGTCACATTACATCCCTGAGCCAATTTCCCTCGTCTCTCCTTCTCTACCCCCTCATGTCTTTCTTCACCCTGACACGCCACGAAACAGCATTCAACACGAGAAAAAGAATCATCCTCTCGTCTCAATCCACTTGACTTTCTTCCATTCCGAAAACGCGCCACGCACCGCGATCGGTTTTGCTCGTCCACATAGCGTGTTCGATGCATTTTTGGCTTCAAAAGTCATAGAGGCCGTAATGGCAGAACTCAACGGACGAGAATGGGACGTTCCTCCTTTACCACCTCCAGGGCCCATTCCCAACGAACTCCAAGACTACTTAGACGCCTCGGAAACACGGCCGGACATAGCGTCAGCACTTGAACGACCTCTTGATATTCAGCCACTTTCAGGGTATACAGAGATTGGTATCTCAGGTGCATTTCGCACTCTCTTCTACCATGTCATAAAGGGTATATGGTGGAATGAGGCTTCGAGATATATCATTTTACTTCCCAAAAAAGCTCTCGATTATCTGGTCAATGGAGTCAGGTCTGAACTTGCGCGTGAAGGGAAAGATACCCCACGCGTTTCAAGCGGTGATGTCCTCATCGCCTGGGTGTGGAAGGTGGACCCAAATTATCTCTTATGCGCTCACAGTATACAAACTTATTTTTTTTTCTTAAACTTACAGACAATTCATTCAACAGAAACCTCTCCAGATAAAAAAGTCCATGTCTCCAATTTTGCCTCTTTTCGAAATCTACTTCCACCAAACCCTCCATCTCTGCGTACCCACCTCCATAATTCTTTCATCACGGCCCCTTATCCCTTACTCTCAATCTCCACCCTCCAATCTCAGTCTCTTGCTACCATCGCATATAGACTCACCTCTTCCCGCCAATCCACTCCAGACTCAATTAAATTCCAACACGTAGTTTCCTCCTCTCGTGCAATTCGTACCGCTAAAATTGCTGCACCATTCCATCCCCACGCGGACGAAATCTTCAGCGTGTCAAACGTATCCAACTCACGAATCCTCGAAGTGGACTGGGGATGTATTTCATCAATAAAAAACGGAAAGACGCTCTGCGGGTATCGGTATATCCAAACGGCAACTGGGGTCAACTTTGTTAATGTCCTGTTTATTTCTGGGCGGTTACCGAAGGATGGAAGTATTGTGTTGGATGTGTATTTGACCAAAGATAGGATCAATTTGTTGCGGGAAGAAGTGGAACGGGTAGTGAGGTTAGCTGAGAACTCAGATGGTCGATAAGGTTTTTTTTTCTTTTCGTTCGGCGTCTTTCATAGCTTGAACTCCCACAAACTTGGACCTGCCATCTTTTTGTTTTTTTTTTTTGCATATGCATATGTACTTGTAGTTTTTTTATTTATATGTCTTACTGGGTTCGTACTTACCCCACATGTGTATATAAGCAATTACTATTACTAGTAGTAACATCCGATCTATAGGACGCTAAGCAATAAATCATTGAATACCGAAGCCTCATGAGGCTACTATCGCAACTGATTACTCTTGACACAGCAACGTTTATTGCCTGCCAACTTCCGTTAGCTCAAATAAGCCACAGTCTTAGTGCTGAACCTTGAACTAAATGGAGGATAAGCCCATACATACTTATATCAGAGGAGCATGAGCCACCAAACTTTGAGAGAAGCCTGCCTGAAAGTCAAGGCACCTAAAAAAGTTGGTCAGGTCGATGTGGCAACTTGTTTTGCCATTTTTTCCACGTACATATATATTATGCATATCTGAAATTCTGAATCCATTCTTTTGGGTTAGAATGGCTTGTGAAGAACGAAGAAGAAGAAAAGCACGGGGAGAAAGGCACTTGAATTGGGGACTGCGTCCAGAGTTCTTTGATCCTTACGAAGAGTTCGACGTTGGAATTGCGATGCTCATGAAATTTATCTTGAACGGTCCGGAACGCCGTTGATTCGGGACGCTTTCCGTTGAAGTGAAAGCTGATTCTGGAGAGGTCAAGTAAAACAGCCCTAATTTTTGATCCTTGAAAAAAAGAACAATTAGTAAAACGCCACTATGACATTTTTAGTCCAACATATACAAAACGAAAGCTAACGCCCGAAAGTTCAAAGTTTTTGTTATTTCCTCGCAAACTTCCTTGGTATTGACGTAACAAGCACAGTCCGCGGACGATCCAATGAGACTCAAGAAGGGTTGAAAAGGCGAGCGGTTACGGATCGAATTCCCGAAGCCAGATCTGCAGATAGATGTCCGGGATATCGAAAGCAGAGGAGATGACGGATGAGAATAGTTGTATGGTCGGTCATAGATGAGGCGATGATAACTTTCAAAGAGGAGCCAGAATGCGTAAATGCTGGTGAG